>WAAE01004388.1:0-32379 GCA_013400495.1 Nicator chloris
GTAACTGAATCACACTGTGCATACTTCCATCTTTTATTGCCTAAGCGGCTTAAAGGCATAGAGGATATGAGGAAAATAATAACTAACTGTATCATGTATAAAATGCCTGAACACTTCCATTAAAATTCTTTTAAATAACCAGAATAAAAAAATTATTCCTCTTAGATAAGAGGCCATGAGCAGTTGTGTTGTCAGGTAGGTGTTATGCATTCAAATTAGTGCTGCACATTTGGATTTAATTAAAACAATTCAGAAATCACAAGACACAAGTACAAGTGTGAACAGCCAATTAACCAAAAGGAAACCTTTATGCAGAAATTGAAAACCATATTCATAGGAGCAGGAAAAGCACTTTCCTTTTACATCATAAGAGCTAAACTGATTAGCACACGGCAAATTTAGTAAAGATTGCTCCAGACAGGAAAAATGTCTTGAGATAAAAGCCTGCCTGATTTGCAACAGAATTCTTCTCTTTTTTTTTTTTTCTTTGCACAGGATAATAAAACTGACAGGCACCTTAAGAAAATGTTGCTACAAGGAAAGAACTAGGACGTTCAATCACTTACATATATTTAGGGAAACTGTAAGAAGGTCAGCATGAATACCTCGGACAACAAATGTCTAGAAAAAGTCTAGCAAGACTGAGGGAAAAAAAAAGAAAAAAATTTTGACCAGAAAAAGTCAAGAGAAAATAATGTAGCCTCCATAATTGTTCTTCACATTCACAGAGGAAAATTAGGTAAACAAGGATAAACAGAGAAGACAGACAAACACTAAGAGAAAGTAATATCACCTATCCAACTCAGTAACTGATGAGGTGCATGGCAACATCATAATCAAAAGGAGCCAGAGGCAGTAAGGCCATCAGTGGAACCACTAAAGCTAGTCCAAGTAACAACGTCAGTACTATATAGATCTGACCAGCAAAATCAAACTGAAAGAACTGCAGTAACTGATGCAGGATATGAAACTATAGATGACAAATACTGTTTCTAGTTTTCTTGACTCAAATTCAAGGATTTCGTCTCTTACGAAGTACAGTGTGGAAATAATGTAGCATTATGCATTACTGATACAATACCCTGGAAAAGAGGATTCCTGCTTCTTGAGAGATTAGGATATGGCTGTTCTAACGAGGACTTCCACAGAGCATTTCACATGGTGCTACAGGCAAAGTAACCACATAAATGGAGACAACCTAACCAGTGCAATTGAGTTAAGGAAGAAAATGGCAGAACGGGAAAGAACTGCTAGTGCTCAACAGAATCCGCTAAAGGAAAGCGAATAATGCAGTTTCTTAAGGGCAAATCTTGAGACCAGTTTTGTTGAGATCACTTGAGATACTTGAAATGAGTAATGTTCATTATTAAAGTAGAAACACAATAATAATATTTACAAGACATCATCAACCCAGAGGAGATAAGCTCATCATACAAAAAGAGCTGAAGCACTGCAACAAAGCAGACTGATATTTAATAGCACTAACTACAAGGTCACACCCTCAAGGACTCAATCTTCAGCATAAAGTGGGACCTCATCAACCAGTGAGAATGACTCAGAAAAGAGAAATACAGGAGTTCTTTAGTCGATTTCTGGACAATTATAAACCACAAATATCAATGTTATGTGTGAAAAGGTAAACAAAACTGTAGGTTGTATGAAAAACTATGCACCTCATAGGGTTGCCTTACACATCTATGCATGCCTGTATTCATAAAAAAAGCTATTTTCACCATGTTTGTTCTTTTAAATTAATTCTCCTTGCTCTACATGTACAGTGGAGCCAAGGACTGAGCTATATTTTGACATTCACCAGTTCAAGTTTATATTCAAACAAAGTACGATGCAAGTGCAATAATTTGCAAGAAAACTTCCCAGTTTCTATACAAAGTGAAGCCTTTCAAAAACCTGTATAATTTACTATAATCAATTTTCAAGTAGTTTTGAATGACATACGCAATAGCAGGTACTTCTCCCTTGCCTAGCAAGAAAAAATGGTTATGTAAGTAATCTACTACTTTGTAAAACCATGTCAGAAGAGTGTGTTCCTGTTTAGACAAGGGAGGCAAGACTGTCTGCAGAAACTTGCATCAAAACATCACCTGTAAAATCTGCTGACAATTATGGTTGATTTTTTTACTCAGAAGTTACAGGTACAGCTTCACTTCTTAGCAGCCAAAAGAAGCAGGAGACACCCACCTGAGGACCCTTATCACTAAGTGTTAAATCTGGTCCAAACTTTTCAAGACTTTATTTGCAGAAATTCTCATCCACAGAAAGTGAATGGGTATACTGTCATGTTGGATTGCCATATTTGAAAATGCCACAGCTTCCCTTCCATTCTGTACTATAGAAGTCCTACTTTTTCTTGTTCCTGATTTTTGTTTCCTCTACTCTCTTGTTCTTAGTCTTCCTGCTGCAGTCAGCTGCTACTTCAGGCTTTGTGACTTTTAAGAAAAACCCTTTTAGTTAATGTGAGAGGTCTCACGGCTCTCAGTTTTTTTTCCAATGGTCACAGGAAGAAACAATATGATCCTGGAGAGAATACATGAGCAAGATAATTATTTAGCAAAGTGAAATAATTAGGTCAGACTGTCATGGGCATCATGATTTAAAACTAAAAGTTATCTTTGTGGGTTTGAAATTTTTTTTAAACTACTTGAAGTGTGTTATAAACATTTTACACACTTGTTTATTACACACCTCAACACTTACTAAGCACATCAGTAGATGATACTAGATTTGCTTATAAGCCATCTGTTAACATGCTAACAATCAGTTAATACATTAAAAATTTGTTAACCCTTTATAAATGTTAAGGTCATGTGGTAAATGCAAGTAACTAGCTACCTCCATGTTAATTCATTAATGTTTTTAACACGTCTCTTTCACAAAGCAAGATACTTCAGCAGAATGAAGCAGCAACTTTTAGCAAGGAATTAGGAATTTTCATTTAATCCAAAGCAATTCAAGTGTTTCAAAACGTTTGCTGTTTATTTCAACAATTTCTAGAAGAAGCTACAATTCAAAAGACTTTCTTTAGGAAATAAGTCTCACGTGCTTAGAGTGAGAAAAAGAAAAAGAGCATCACTCAGAGAATAAAACCCAGAGGGCTTTGGAGGGTGAATTTCTTTGTTGTCTGACATTTCTTAGTTGTCTCACATTTCTCATTAAAAGATCAGCTTTAAGTTGCTTACATTGTTGCCAAAAATAACTTTTTAGGATGAATCTTTTTAAGCTGAGCACCTTCACAATAATTCTTCTAAGTAGGAAAGGTGAATTTGACCAGAACATACAGTTATGACTATGACACAAAACAAAATCATATATAAAAGTCCATGATAAAGCCATAATGAATGCTTTTCTCATTTATGTCAGAAGTGGGTTTTTTTTCAATTTGTGAGAAAATCCATCCCAAGTCATACATTTTGGAAGCTCAGCTAGGGCAGGGGAAAGAAAATCAGTTCTGCATGTTCACACTACGATACCACTTGGTTAAAATGTCTACATTTCTAGAATTTAGAACTTTTAGCTGGTATTTCTGAAAATTCCATTCTCCCTGAATTTGACTGAACCTACTTAAAACTCCTCATGCTATTAATTTTGCACGGGACTAAGTAAACATGATTTGGCTTACAACTACAGGGATTTATTGGGCCTTCCTCTGTAACTTGAAGCTTTGACACAGAAAGTGGAATAGGGGAGGCCAACTCAAAAAAAAGTTTAAAAAAAGAAAAAATTAAAATTCAGGAACAGGAAGAAACAGGTGTTTGAAAGCAGCCAAACAGTTCAAGGGTGGATAAAACAAAGAAAAGGGGCCATGCCCACTGAAACCTATTGACAGTGCTCTGTACACATAACTTCCACTAAATTTGTAAAATCAAGAGCAAAGAATTATAGAGTTGATCAAAAAGCTTCTTAACTTGGGTGATGAATCAGCTGAAGTTTATCTTCCTAACGTGCAACAGAATCTGTGGTTTTGCTTAAGTAGTTTATTTAGACTCTATGAATTTAAAAGAAAACTGTTGCCAATTCTTGCAAATTTTGCAAAGCCATCCAGAAAAAAAAGAATTAGGAAGAGCAGGAGTAAGCCTTCTCCAGAATCTGGAAGATGTGTGGAGAACATACACAGTTGAAGGAAAAGTGGGTATCAAAGAAATTAAATATTTTGCTTCTTTTCTCTTCCCTGATGAGAAGTTCTTAATTCCTGAGTAATTGGTATGTAGCATAAACTAGAAGTTTCCACAGGAACCAATTTGTTGTCTTCAGTTTTTCATGCCTAATTTGAGATACTATTATGCCTAATAGTACAAAGAGCAAAATTAAGAGATTGCAGTAGATGTTCTGTTTTCAAAGACCTATTTTCTAAGTATTTCAGAAAAAACCTACAATTTTTTAGTCTTCTCAGATTGAACATTGAGAAGAAAATGAATCTCCCAAACTCTGTGCCTCCTATTGACCTCTGCAGAATAGACTTCATATCATCTCTTCTAACACCGTTGTAACAAAGCAGATCAATATCTATCCTGACACAGTGCTTCTCTCCTAGAAGATCTTAGAAAAACTGACAACTTTATCTCTGGAATGAGCTTGAGAAACATGCAATAAAGGGACAAAGTCACTTGTTGACAACAAGGAGGAAAAGAAAGACATCAATTAATTGTGATTTACAAATGCTAATTGTAGCTTGTAGGAAAAGACAATCATATAACTGAAACTTATGAAAATGAAAATGTTGACCAAGTCTGAACAAACACAAGCAAAGTTTCTGTGACTTTTCACAACTTGCATTTTTAAAATTCTAAAATTTACACATAATAATAAAATAACACAAATGAAGATCTAATTCTATATACAAAAATTTTACATTCTTTGAACTACTGAGACAACTGCTTAGTACCAGTATGTGCAGCATTCTAACAATTGCTTAAAAGCAATGCTTTTGTGAAAGGTGGAAAAATTAGATTTAAAAAAATAATGAAACAAATCATGGCAATGCTACACTAAATTTAGGTACAGAATGTATAAGATAGCCTAAAACTGTAAAGTCTAGAATAGAAGCAAAATTCAGACGTGTACTGTTTAAGATCACTTTCAAATTTTAAACTAAATAGTGCTATATCTTAGCTTCCCCTTGGTATAGGTCTGCTAGGAATTACTCCTGAGTAACTTAATGAAAGGAGAGCTATTTTAACAAGTAACAAATGGAAATATTCATCATTCACTCAGCAAACTTCTTTTTTTCCTTGAAAACCACCAGAACCTGAAAACACTACTTTTCCAGGTCTCTCTTCCTCTTACATTCCGTTCACAAAAGCAGTCTAGGCAGAAAGATGAAAACTGGGAGAGATGATCCAAGAAGGGAAATAGCAAAATGAACATGTCCTTCACCTTTCCTTCTACCTTTCCTCCCAAAAAGAGATAAATCCTTTATCAAATCTTTAAGACAGAACTATTGATTCACTGTTCGATATTAATACCTTTAATGTTTTTAAGGAAGCCCTGTCTACGTACAGAGTTGATCAGAGTATCAGCTGCCTACAGAACTCAGCCTTTTGCTCTGCCTTCACTAAGTCTGACAGCTTAACTATGATTGGTTACTTAAAATCAAAACTGATCAATAAGCAATTAGTGCTAAATCATCACACTTTGAATATGAAACAGCTATGTGCTTTTTCCCATGTTTTACAACTAAAATATTACTATGTTTTAGTTAATTTGAAAATGCAGACACAATTCAATCAAATTTAAAATCTAACAAAAATTTGTAAAATACCTCACAACTAACTAGCTAGAACATCATGTGTTACTTGCATCTGTTACACTGGAAGACTACTGAGATACGACAATATGTTCTCCCACATTTTAGTGTTCAGAACCTGGCTACAAACAGTGCTAGTTAATAGTAACAGGTAACAACAGCATGTAAGAAAGGTGGGGGAAAAATAAAAGCAGACCTAGGTACTTTCCTCTTTTTTTTTTTTTTCTTTTTGTCCATAAAGTTGCAGGCTCTCAGTGCTTGTGCATCATCATGCAAGAAAAATTAAGACTGGACTACATGTTAAGGAATAGTTTTTAAGGTAACAGTAACACTACTAAGTGTGGTTACTTACTAAACTGTCAAGAAACTAGAGCCCAGAATGACAAATTTAGACTAAAGAACTAATGTCTTAAAAATTAATCTTTAAATAGACTTATTACATAGTTGCATACAACTATCTCTGACTGAAAAAAACCCTCTAGATTTAAAAAAGGTTTTTTAAAATTAGTCACCAGAGTGTATGAGTAAAAGAGTGTTATTGGCTAATAAACATAAAACTTTAATTGTTACACTCGTGAATGTTCCAATACTTGAACTCTGTATTTATACATATATACACACTTGTATTTAAACACAAACACACTGCATGTTAGAACTGGCATTTTGTTTAAGTATGAAATATTGAATTTATATAAATTTCTAAATTTAGCTTATAATTTTATCTGGTCTAGACCAATTCCAATTGAAAACTATGAGGAAAAAAACACCACACCAAAACACTTCCCCAAAAATCCTTCCTCAGTCTCTCTGCAAAAGATAGCACGTTAAAACTATCTTTATACACAATAAACACCACCTTATTTATTTCTGCTGGAGAAATATTTATCAGTAAAGCTGCCAAAAATGGTTTGATGCATGCCAGAATCTTCAGAGTACAAACTGCAATGCATTTTTTGTTTCTAAAGAAAGGTACTTGGAAAACAGCAAAACTCAGCACACTTTCTGGAAAATTGTTACAGTTGTTGCTATAATTAAAAACCCACAAGGTAGACATACTTAGTTAGAATACTGATCTGCAAACATTTAATTCCTTCTCTATCTCCCTTGCAAACAGAATTTCCTATCCTTGCCTCCAAGGATCTATTTCAGGCACTATCAATCCTCCTAACCCCAGAAGCTGTGTCCCAATATCTTCGCATGGCCAAAAGCCAAAAGAAATACACTATTTACCTGAGACAAGTGAAGGGAAAGAGAAGAGTGGGAGCAGCTCAGAAGCAGGAGGTGACAATAGTTCTGTATAAGCCCCAGCACTCTGCTGGAGAATGGAACTGAGCCAGTGCCAGGAGAACGGCGTCCCAGGGACAATCAGTTAATGCCAGCCTCAAATGCCAGAGCTGAGGATCACCTAACATAGCAGCACAACACGACCACTTCCACATGAGAGTCAGAGACCCTTCACCTGAACCACTCAGAAGCCAAAGAATATTCAGAAGAACAAGCTGGCCATGTTTTTCTACTTCCTATCTGGCTTAGTTCCACATCTCTTCCCATCATCTTGTCTCCAACACTTAAAGGCTACATTACATTTCATTCCAGACTGATCACTTCTCTTTTTCCTTTCAACTATCAGCTTTGTATCTCCATTTTTTTTAATACATTGCAGTAATTTTTTTCCCAGTAAGTATATTAATGTAGTCTCCTTCAAAGCATTTTTAGTGGCCTTTCCACACACCAATCACAAGGCGAACACCAGCAGAATTCCTACCAAGTGGTATTTTAAATCTTCTGATATGTTCTGCAGCACAACTCCTTGGGACAGACACCAAATGGTTTTGACATACAACATGCACTAAAGTATTACTCAAATTAAGGGATGAAAATATCTAGCATATTGCTTTATATGCACGTTTCAAGAGAAACATTTTCAAACGTAACCTTTTTTCCTAGAACCAGATATATCAACAGCTGAGTATCAAGTGTCTTCAAATACTATAGACTCAGAACACAAATGCCGGTTACAGATCTTTTCTGACCTAAATTTGTGATCACTGCAAAGACCTGAACTACAACATAGCTCTCCCCGACGTTATTTCAAACAGTGAACATATTAATAGTTTTCTTCTTTCTTAGAAAGCCTCACAATATAACATAACAGGTTAACATAACTTGCTAATGTGCATCAGACAGTTGCTAGAAAGCTTACTGGAAGGTATTTCTAATGTAGCTCAAAACCACGCAGTCATGGAGGGTGGCAGATGTAAACGGATAAACCTGCCAGAACTACTTGATAGTGCTGACAAGCAGAACTTACTGTGTCAACATATTGCCCAATTTAGGGGTGAGGGGAAAAAGAAAAAAGACAACCAGAACCTTGGCAGCAAATATTAAACTCTAAGACTTATTTGAGTTTCATTTTTATCAGTGTAACTAAACAGTTGTCTCGTACCAATAGTATGACTTCAAGGTGTCTTTGGCATTTTGTTAAGTATAACAGCAACCAATGTTAACCTAGATTACAATTTTTAATAAGCAAAATTCAGCAGCTTGTATTAAAAAGAAAAGAACAGGCTCTCAGTGCTTGTGCATCATCATATGAAAATGAAAAAAAATATGAAAATATTAATATGAAAAAGAATACAAATGTTCTGTGTCTCTGAAATCAGACTGTTATACCAGCTGGTGCTGAGAATAGTCTAATTTGCTTTCAGTTGAACATGAAAATACTAGGTTAAATTCACAGAGAAGAAAACAAGTTTCCAAATTTACATATTGGCTAATACTTTAGTTTGCTTGAAACCTTAATTTCAAAATCAAAAGAACTTTTCTTTAAAAGTAGTTAGCTATTTTTTTCTCCTCGTGATGAGTAAGTATCTGCCAATTTAATTTGTGACAATTTACAGTCACAATAATAAAGTTTTGTATTCATTAAAGATGTATCTCACTAACCAAACCACAGAAATAAGATCATTTACTGTTGTTTTCACTACTAATTCAAATATACCAAAATTTGTAATGTCTTACATGTAGACAATTAAGAATACTGGTAAATTGAAACACATTTCCCACTCCTAAAAAATGACTGTGAGCTATTAGCTTTTGTGCTGCTGTGCTGTGTGCAACATAGTATTTATACCAGGCATATTGTGTCTAAAGTGTAATCTTCCTCCAACCTTCAGTGCTTCAGAGACATTAACCAGCAGCTCATCAGAAGCCACTCCACCTTCATTTAGGGCAGCCAATAAAAAAATTGCAACTCTCCCTTTAAACAGAATGAAGCAGCAAAATGAAATTTTAGGGCTGACTATAAGATGTCCTCTTTGAATAGGACTGGAAAGTGCATATATTTTACTTCAACAGTCTCCTAAAACAATGGGGGTGGGGGCATTTGTTTGATTTTTCTTTTTTACTGTGCTTCTGTCAATCTAAATGCTATTCTTACCAAACTGGTAAGTTTAAAATGTTTGAGAGATCACGCTTTCTTGAGAAAACAAATACCTAAAGAGCAAGCACATATGAATGATTTAACTATATTTCAAAGCAGAAAATTTTAACTTGTCTGATGCCAAAACAGCTAATCTAGAAAAGGTCCGAGATCCACTTTACCTAGTATACATATTAACTGCAAGTGCAAGCTCTGCTTTTTTTTCAACTTAAAATGGATTTCACACCATGACAGGTTTCATTCTGCATTAAAATTGCAAATTTTCCATTTGGCCCAGTTTCAGTTGCAATTGATCTGCTTTGTCGTCATAGATTAAAAAAAAAAAACAGTGAAGGGCACTGCAGCTTTAAATATTTCAGAGCTATGTAGCTAGTAAATAGACTCCATTGCAATATGGCTCTGAAGGTCGTGTCCTATTGTCTCTTTTCTCTGCAAATATTCTGAACAGCATTAAATGGTTTATTTTATACAATACCTCCCTGCCATTTCTAAATCATGTCAATTGTATTAGGCATTTCCTTACTGGAAAGGACAGATACGCCACTCTTTCCATACACACCCACGCTGCTTCGAGATGTATTCAAAAGGTCCACTGTGAATCTAACAGCAGGGTGTATGTATTAGATGTACACAGCTTTTCATATGGATGCCTTATGCGAACAGACTCCCCATTAAATCCCACCCCAACATAAGGACAATTAGTTATTGCAATGGTGATAAAATAATCAACTGAATTTCAGGTCAAGAAGCATCTTTGGTTAAAATTAACAGCCCAGTTAGAAAACTGAAGCCAGCAATTTCAACATCTTAGCTTTCTCACATGTGGGAAAATATGAAAAAAAATTCTAACACAGCACCAAGGGAATGTAGTCTGCTGAACCTGTTTTTCATGAAGGCTACTACCTTTCACATGCGACAAAAAGAGCAAAAAACTACAACAAAAAACTCCCATGCTCCACATTTAACAATAAGTTACAAGAAAAATAAGATTTTAAACCTTAAGCTAGAATTGGAAATCTTCATGCATGCACTCCATAGGTTCAACCCTACTTCTTTCATGTAAGGTGACTATTTGATGAAAATATGAGTTATGGAGATGTCACTCAGACAGAACAGTAACATGAAACAGAGCCCTACAAAAAATACAAATTTGTGATAGCTGTCATCATGCACGAGGTGCATGTAGTCATTTACCTGAAAAGGCAACAGATTGTTGCCATTGTCCGTCCTGAACGCGTTGTCTTCCATCCAGGATTTGGGGGTTAAGGGTGCAGCCCGTGGGAACTTCGGAGGGGCAATGACATTGCTGGAGAAGGGTTTTTTGAGGGGTGAAATGGGATTAAGGGGGGAGGGCACGCCGACTCCTACTCCCACGCCAACCCCCACTCCAACTGCCCTTCGAGGGTCCCTACCAGCCTGCAGCCCACCCCAAGGGTTGGAAGGTGTACTCCAAGCTGCATTTTGATGGTTATTCCAGCTGGAGGAGGACGAGGAAGAGGCAGAGGAGGAAGACGGTTTGCTGGTCATGATGGGCTGATGGCTGTAAGCAGCATTTCTCTGGGCGAAAGGTGCCTGTTTAGGACTCACAGGTGACCTCCGCTGCTGCTGCTGCTGCTGAGCTTGCTGTTGCTGCTGCTGATGTTGGTGGTGTTGAGTCTGAGCTAGGCCAATCTGAGGTGAGAAAGTGCCACCAAATACAGGGTTGACATGGTGTGGAAAATTCTGGAAAAGCATTGTCCCATTCACTGGAGTAATCCCTTGGAAAAAGCTATCATCCACCGTGTTTGTGGTCCCTGTAGACCAGGTGCTGCCAAACGAGGGAGACAAGGAGGTGCCAGCTGCAGGTTCTTGTTGAGGCTGGTGAAAGCTCAAGCCAGGCAAAATGGGAGACTCCATCTGCATCTTCTCCTTGCTATTTTGGGAAGGAGCCGATGTGCCGATACTAGTCACTGAACTGTTGTCTTCTGGTTTGGGTGTCTCCGACGAGATGGGTGTAGAGGGGGCTTCTGCTGAGTTTGGATCTTGCTGCTGCTGCTGCTGCCGCTGCTGCTGGGGCTGGGCTTTGCTTTTGTCCATCAGTAAATCATCCTGCATGGTTTGCGCAGCTGAAACAGTAGGGGAAAAAACCACAAAGACAGATTATTAACATTGTCATTCATACCACAAGCCAGTCTGTTCTAATCATTTGCCAGCCAAAAATCTCGTCCTATTGCTAGTACTATGCTACAGCATATTGCAATGCAAACCCGTAATCTTCCCCCTCCCCCATTTAGGAATATGTAACCTTTGATCGTGCTAGATTGCCTTTAAAATATTTTTTAAGATGCTTCACCCTTTTTGATGCCTTGTTTCCCTTCAGTCTAAATGAGAGATGTGCTTATAAGGCAGAGATATACAGCAATTTCGCCACGTCTCTTTTCTCTTACACCGGAACTCAGAGCTCTCACCCTGCAATGAGAAACTGATTCTGGTTCCTGTTTTTCCAAGCACCCTCCTCCTCCACCTCCTCCCCCTGGTTATTTGCATACGTCAATAAATACTGCTGCGTCCTTCAGCAAGGTTAAAAAGACACCAGTCTTCGCTCTTCTCCACCCCCTTTTCTATTAGGGGACCTTTAAAGGAGCCGGGTACCGATTTTCCTTAATTAACAAGCAAGCTTGCGGTGATTGAGGTTTATCAGAGCGAAGCGCACAGGGACGCTGGCGCTGATACGGGAGCGGCTCCTGGCTGCACAATCGCTTCCTGCCCGCTCCCGAGCCCAGCCCGCGCCGGCTCCGGGCAGCGGCGGCGATGGCACAGCCGGGAAGGGGGGCCGGGGGCGGGGACACTTCGCGTACAAAGCCACCGATGGGTGTTAGATTTGCCTTCGGTGACCTTACGATCTCTGCGCGTAAAATGCTATTTTACATCAAACCAGTCCTTTACTTGAAGGTATAACTATCTACTCGCTCTATTTATATATATACCCACTCTGTTTATACACATACATATGAAATAATCGGTGATTTGTCCCTTAGAAAAACATAAAGCCAAAATCAGCAGACTGGGGAGGCATTATTAGACTATGATCTTGCTGATGCTTTCAAATGAAATATAAAACCAGGAAATATCGAAATATTTACAATATAGACATGCTGCATGTTAAAAATCATCTTTATATGCACAAGACAAAGACTAGTGATGCAAATTATTTCCTAAATTAATACATAAGTTTAAACTTTAGAAAGGAAATGTGGAATGGTCGAGGTTTATATCTGCTACAAAAAGTGCTCCATATGAAACAGGGCAGATTATATAATTTTATTATTATTTTGAGACCAAATACTACCAATACAATACAGACATCAATGAACAGCAATTGTATGAAATCACAACAGGAACCTCCACATTTTGCAGGCTTTTAGTCAGTTGAGGAGATCATTTTAAATCTCAAAAGTATTTTAAATGAGCCCCAAATCAGTCACGTTAATTGAGTAACTAAGTCAAAGATGGCCATCACTGAATACCGAACTGCATTGCTATCGAGTTAATCATATGACATTTACATGCATATGATTAAGACTGCATTTTTCAGGATTGCTTTTGTAATATAAAAATGTAAAGCCAAATCAATGAACTGTTTAAGAAAGGTAGCGAAGTGTGAAACTGTTGACACTGTCCTTTCTGATATCAGATTGTCCAGGTGTATCTCACATTTTTTGTTCTTTCCTTAAATATCTTCTGAGGCATGCACACACATTCTAGCTAAAATGAACGTCACGAGAGGTTTCTGGTATCTAGTAAGTTACTGCTTATGCTCCCCTGGATTTACCAGTTCAATATGTAAAGCGAGCAGCAAGGCTTCCTGAGCAGACCATGCTATGAGACAACATTAAGCTGCTAAGGATGGGGTAAACTACATCTGTTCCAGGCAGCGCTGCTGCTGGGAGTGCAGAAAACCTCGCAAGGCATTTTAAAGCCGTACTGCAGTAAACCACAATATACCAAGCTCTGTCTGTGTAACTTTCCATTAGCTTCACTTCTAGCCACATCGCCATTACTCCTAAGGCTACATAAAACTCCTGATGACTCCACAACAGAGGGAGAAAAGGATTATCCCTCTCCCCTGGGCCTGAGCTATCAGTATAAAAATACATTTAGAGAAAAAAACATAGCAGCTGAAATGTTAAAATTCTGTCGTCAATAAAGTTATATTTAAATTAGTTAGTCACCAGGTTATCTATAGTGGCTACTACAGCAGTTGCTTCAAATATGTACCTTGACTTAGGAGCTAGTTTTGAACTTTATCCTAAGGACTGTGATTCATATTCCCTTCCACATAGTGCTTCTTAAAGGCAAAAATCACTGCACAGTTCAACCCTCTTGTCAAGGTCAAGACCTTCCTTTAATGAATGAAGCCAGTCCAAATGAAAAAATACTGGTTAATAAATGACTTTGAAAGACAGACGAGCCAATGTCTAATGTTGGACTAGTATGCAATACTCTTGATTATTTGCTGGTGTAAGTATTTGTACAAATTTACAATCCAGTACAGGAAACCTATATCCCCATAGCAATACCAGCTCTATATGCATGCAGAAACCCACGCAGCCAACACAGAAATGTTTAAGGAACAGTTACCTTTGGATTTTCTGTATTTAAAGATCAACAAAAGGACAGTATATTTATTTTCTTCTTTCAGGTTTGGTATACGACAAATAGTCGACCAGTCTGGCAAGAGCACTTTGACAACTGGAAGCTTTCAGCGCATGCTCTCCCAAGGAATCATGGGGTTTGAAGTCTTACCTACAGACAGCGTTTCACAGCTGCCTCCCGAAAGGAAGAGAGCTCCAAAGGAAAAAAAAAATGTGCATACTCCCTCTTCACAGGGAAAACTGCTGCAATCTGAATCATCAGCTCTGAGGAAATATCTGTCAGACTGAGCTGAAAGTGACTAACTGAATATGAGCTTTTAAACAGTTTGATTTAGAAGCCCAGATCAAATAGCCACCTATTCAGAACAACTGCTAGACAAAGAAATAGTTCCAGTATTTCCAAACTTTCCTTACAGACTCCTAGCATAAGAAATTAATTATAAGCTCATACCAGCTATGACATTACAACTATTACAAAGGAAATCATGTCACATTACTTAGCTGAAGAATATATTAAATAATCGTGTCATAATATAATTTCTAAATATATTCTGAAACTCAAACACAAATAGGTCAAGTATGAAAACTTAAGAACAAATCAAAATCAGTACATAGGTGAAAAGTTGTACTATTTGAATAGTTTCCAAGTTTCAAGTTACAACTTTTTCATTACTGAGTTGTTACTACACTGAAAATTTTACCAAAAAAATAAGCTGCTCAGAAGAAAATCAAGGTGTCAATGTTACTATTTAACATTCCATCTATTCTGTACATGGTGGTGCCACACTTCACCTCCCTCCCTTTCACTACCCACCATCCACATATCTCCAGCCTCCACACCAATACACAGCCTGACAAGAGTTCCTTTCACAAGATATTAATACTGTGATCATTAATGTAGGTCGGGTAAAATTTTCAGAATTTCATTCACTGGCACTTGGTGTTCTGTTTTGCAGTAGTGCATATTTATTCTGGGTAATTCATAATACTAATTATTCAGACCAAATAGTAATGCTCATAAGGAAGTACATAGTTGAAATCAGAAGTGTGAAAATACCAGTGTTTAATAAAAGTGCAGGCTGATTTTCCACGGATGAAATATGCATAGCTTTGTGCATGAAACAGAGATGACTAAAACTGAGAAAGATAAATTAGGGCAGTTGAAAGTGAGTTGTTCTAACAATTATGTCTCTGCTTTCTGCACTCTGTTTATGTTGGACTGTATGGTCTGCCTGCCCTAAATCAATGCTGTAATTAAGAGTTTCTCAAGACTTGCTCTAACCTGTTTGTGCTACTCTGAATCATTAAAGGCAACAAAACTGCTTTCTTACAGCAATTGAAAATACTTAATGTTATGAACTATCCCACCTCTCACAAGGCTGGCTCTAGGCATTCTATGTCCCTCGTTTATGTCCCTATTTACTTGTGGGTTATTGCTTTTCAGATGATTTGAGGATTCATATGCAAGGGACTGCACTGTTGCTGTCGGTGCTTCCCAGCAGCCAGTTTCACATGATAGATCACATGATAGATCAATCATTAGGATAAGGAAAAGCACTCCAGAACCAAAGCAAGATTTTTGATTTGTAAGGACAGATTTTGATCAACTAGCCACTAGAAGAAAACAATTTTTTTTTTGTCTCTAGGAAGCAACTCCTTCATAATTGGAAGTTAAAAGATAGTAAGGACAAGCTAAATCAGAACACAGGAGCTTAATTCAATTTGGTATATGAATTACTTGACCTGGGCCAGTTCCAAAGAAACAAATGTAAGAAAGGCCCAAATAAGACAAGCTAATTCAATTAACATTGTATAAAGTGTATTTTTTTTATTTTAAGCAATTCATTATGAAGCAATTTAAGCCTCTTTAAGCCTCCTGTGACTAACAAACCATGCTAGTCTTTTTGACAGAAAGTGACTATTCCAACTAGCTTCGAGGTTAAAATGAAGTGCCATTGTAGTGAAAAAAACCCCAGGTTTTATTGTAGAAACATGTTTTTTTAACTTAGTTTCACTTTAGACTTACTGAGGGCTACTTATCTTTTAAAAAATAGAACCAAGTAGATGAAAAGTGCCTAACTGATCTTGTAACTTAATTTCACATATTGCTATCATAGCAGTTAACATTTAGATTTGCCAAAATAGAATACTCCTGTATTGCCAGGTTACTTAGCTTTGTTGTAAACAGTGAATAATTTCCATAATTTTAATACTGCCAGGCCAGAAGAACTGTATTAAGGTACAGCTCCTTCAGTATTTGTCCTCTTTTTCAGGCCTCACTGAAATAGTCACATATACATATATATTTAATCTACTTCCATTTCATTCTTTCAGTAATTGCTTGCCAACTTCTTTATTAAGCTTAAATCTGTATAAATTTGTTATCAAACCATTTTGTATATTTAAAAGTTGATCGTTTGCAGTAAATCCAATAGTCAATTTTAGGGCTCAGTTTTAAGCCCTAAATAGCTGATATAGTTTTTGGTGATTTTCATTAAGTCCTGTACTTGCCTTCAAAAGCACAGTTTTACTCAATTTACTTTAAATGGCTGCTACCTCCAGTCAGTGTCTGGGAGCTGAGCTCTGGCAAAGCTCCCCGAAGAGCAGCCACTTTCCCTCACTCTGCTCTGGCCAAACAGAGCCTGCTCCCAGGAGAGTTCTCTCGGCTCAAATGGAGCCGCTCACTGCCAAGTGCAGGTAAGAGATGACAGAGTGAGGAAGAGTGCAGTGAACATCAGAAAAAAGGAAGGAAGAAACAAAGAAGGATCTATTAAGGGATGATACAGGAAGCAATAGTTAAAAAATGAAAAAAAGTTGCAAGATGCAATCTGAGATTTATAGTGGGAATTGCCACTGCAAAGAAGGAAGCATACAGAATAAAAAGCAGAAAGAAAATTAAGAGAAAAGGGGGTGGGGGAGAGCGAAGGAGGAGATTGCAGGGGAGAATAAAGCAAGCATTTTAACAGAGCAGCTGCATATCCTGTCTTGTTAAGGAGAATAGAGAAGGATAAAATGACAAGTCTTGCTCTGTCTGGGAGTAAGGAAGTGTTTTTTTACAAATTGAAAACCAGTAGGTTATATGTGTATTTTAGGATCACACTTTGATTCTGGAAAGAGCAGACAACATATACCCCAAGCTGTCCAACACTTTCCACAAATCAGTTTTTTTTTAATTTCAGAATCTTTAAGCTATTTATGGGATGTTAAGGGGTCTGCCATTATAGAATGCTTTGGGTTGTGAGGGTCCTTTAAAGCTCCACTAGTCCAACCTCCCTGCAATGAGTAGGGACGTCTTCAACCGGATCAGGTTGCTTAACCTGACCTTTTATGTTTCCAGGGACGAGGAATCCACCCTCTCTCTGGACGACCTGTGCCAGTGCTTTACCACCCTCATCGTAAAAGATTTGCTCGTTATGTTCAATCTAAATTTACTGTCTTTTAGTTTAAAACCACTAAAGCTTGTTCATTTATGCTTTTATGTATCCTATTAGGTTTTTATTTTTCATGTTTGGAAAAAAAATAGGATGAAAAAAAATGTCCAAACCTACCAAGTGTTCACTATTTGACCTGATATTCAAGTTTTGTCCAGTCCAGTCTTGTCATACGTTCCTCTGCCAGTGGTAGAGCAAAGCAGCCACCTTTGTAACAGACAGTTCCTTAGCCTCAAATGGTAGCCAAGTGATCCTGGGTTCTGGTTCCATTTCTTCAGGTAAATATTCTTCACAGCTATTATTAGCCACTATGACCTTTATCATAGTTAGCAGGCAACCAGCATATCCTTTCAACTCTAAAGCAAATACAGAAACTGCACAAACCACATACTCCTAGAAATAAAACCAGCTTCTCTATTTCCATTTGTAACACTTGAGAATAAATATAAAAAAACTAAGCTAGGCTAGCCTAGCTGCTCAATGTTCTGACCAATAGACAATGAGCTTAGTCCAGACCAAGAATAGGAACCAAAAACTCTTGATATCCAATATTGCTCTTACATGCCATGGACAGCTGTAATTGGGACAGTGTGTATTAGGATCTCTTCCAGGAGGTCATGCCCATAGGGTTTACTCAGGCCACTGTACATCCAACACTTCTCAGCAGTGGTAGCAATACTGAATTTTATGGTCCCGAGAATAAGTACAAAATAAACTTTCTGGGACAGGATGTCAATGCCTTCTTCCTATCTGTTTCTAAACCTCCTGTAAGGAACATTTACATCTCTGTAAATACTTCAGCATTCCTCTTATGATATTTGTAGCATATAGAAAATAAACAACATCCTTACTACTTTGCACATAATACTGCTTACAAGATCAGGTGTTTCACACACATTTTGATAACACTTTTCTCTCCCCAAAGACTCTCAAAACCCCAGACTGATTCATCCTTCGCTAAGGCAACACAGTCAAAGAATCCAATATATTCCCTAAACTCGCCTTCCTCTTCCACCTGATGTCTGTTGTCACGTACATGCAAAAGCTTGATCTCAGCCACGAACAGCTGTAGGTTGATGCAGTTCCACAGTTGCACCCCGGGCTTGGCCCTGTAAATTACAACCTTGAACAGCAACTGCAGTGTAATTTACACGAGGGACAGGGAGTAGTTTCATATAGCAAAACTTAATATTAAGAGCTATTCCTTAAAAAGATAACCTGAAAAGGAAAATTAAAAGTTGATTTTTACTAACTAATCTTTCCAAGAATCTGTCATGTCACAACAGCCTCTGAAAAACAGGCTTTTGCCTTTGCTTGAGCATAACGTGAAGGCAGGAGACAAACATCCACGGTGGAGATAATGGAAAGGCAACTTCTTTCCAGATACTATCCACCTCTTTGCTCTACAAAGGCTCTTCAGCTTCTACATTTTCAGTTTTTCAGACTGTGATGCTCTAAGTTGACTTCTGAACATACAACAAATTTTAAAAGCACCTTAGAATGACTTTTTCCCATTTGGAAGCACTGCAACAAACCCAAAGGGAGCGTTGCCATTACCACCGGCTGTGCCATCCCTCACCACTCTTGCACACAGCAGCCAGTGGTCACCGGGCCTCCATCGAGCGCCAAGGGCCACTTACAAGGGCGCTTGTGCTTGTCATCAAAAACACCACCACTGAAACTGATTAATTTCCCTTCCATCGTTCCAGCCACCGCCCTTCTGGGCAGCCCGGTCGGAGCTGGCACCTGGCATGGTCCCCTCCTCCCTGAGGGCAGGTGGCGGGGCCCGGCGTCCAAGCAGAGGGCCTGCACCTGTTCGGCACGGGAGGGAATGGGGGATGCTCCTGCCCAAGGGGGTCCCTGCGGGAGCGGGGAGGGGGCAAAGCAGGCGGCCCAGTCTCTCTCTCCTTCCTTCATTCCTTCCCTCCCTCCCTCCCTCCCTTCACCCTTGAGGGGTCCCGGCCGCCGGCGGCAGGAGGGGTGGCAGTCCCCGGGCGCGGACCTTCCCCCCGCAGACCCCGCTCAGCCACCCCGCCGCGCTCCCGTACCTGCCCCGCGCGCGGAGCCAGGCAGCGACTCCGCGACGGCGGCGGCGAGGAGAGACATGGGCAGGGCAGGGGGAGCGCCCGCCGGACCTTTAAACCTGCGCCGGCGGCGGGACTACAGCTCCCAGCGGCGGCAGGACTGCGGCGGGACCGCGGCGGGACTACAGCAGGACTACGGCGGCACTACAGCAGGACTACAGCTCCCGGCGTTCCGGGCAGGGCCTCACGCTCTGCCCTTGGCGCAGGCGCGCTGTGGGGCCGGGCGGCGGTGACGGCGGCGCGGCTGCGCTCAGCGCTCGCCGCCTCTCCCCGCGGCGGCCCGGGTGCTCTGTCCTGCCCCGGCCACCGGCCCTGCGCCGCGTCCCGCCTGCCGAAGGAGGGGCCGCCCCGGCCGTCCTTCGGAAGGGCGGATTTGCCGCCTTCCCGTTCGCTCCTCTTTCTCCGCCGCGGCACGCGTGACGTCTTTGTCAGGCTTCGGGCCCTCGGCTGGGCCCGCTCCTCCGCCCGGGGCCATGGCCGAGCAGACGGGCTTGGCGCTGCCGCAGACCATGGACAGGTACAGAGAAGGAACGTTCGGGCTGGACCTGTGAACCCCCCGCGGCGGGTTTGGGGCCGGTGTCGCGGGTCTGGTTTCATTTTTTGCTTTCTAAAATCCTTGGTGGTCTGGCAGAAGTTGTGCGAGTGCTGTCGTAAAGCAGCGCAAGGTACCGCGGGCAGCTAAGGGGCGAGGAGGGATCGCTCCCGCAGCCCTCGCCCACAGGAGCTGGGTGTGCGCCTGAGCTCGGACGGGCTCTGGGGCAGCCAGGGGACTGCAGGGGCCTGTCCCTGGGTCTAGGAGAGCCTCTGGGGAGGGAACGCACTGACGTGCAGGTAAAGTGAGGCACCAAAGGATGACCTAAGCTGAGCTGGCCTTGTGTGTTTTGTCGTTGATTTTATGATCTGAAGAAAGCCTACAATTGCTTTCTGGGACATTCTTTAAAATTACAACCTTAGAACTATTATGACTTAAGTATCTTTCCTCGTCTGTAATTACTAACTTGCAAATTCTGTTTATTATATTTGTGTTCTCTTTATGCTTTTACTTGAATATGTAGTACTTTCACCCTGTTCCACTAAGGACTTAAATTCCTTAAGTGTAATTTGGACTCGTCCAGGAAGTCCTTGCAACCTATCCCCTACAAACAATAAACCGCATTCACAACTTGTTTTTGCAGGAGTTGTAATAGCCTGGTATCGCAGAAGGTGGGGATCCAGAAGCAGTCAGGCTTCTGTTGATGAACCTGTCAAGTTTTCATCATCAGGAATCAAAAAGAACCCTGGTGGCTTTCCTTTCTAGGTTGCCTCTAAGGGGAAAGTATTTAATGAAATGCAGCCTGTCATTAGGCAGGTGGTGGAAATACAAGCTATGGGAGGCAGGGGTAGAAGTTGTGCAGCCTGCAAGGTGAGAATGAGGAGTTCCAGTTTGATACAGAAAGAGGATAAAAGTGATTTGGGGAGGGAAAGTTTGTGTTCTAGAAAAACTGAAAAAGTAAGGGATGACAAAGGGATGATTTATGTTGTAAGAGCATTGCTGAATCAATGCCTCTTAAACTTAAAAAACACCCAATAAAACAACAAACTTTCATCTACATCCTGAATTTTGAAGTCCAGAAATATATAGTATTTTGTGTTTTGGAGTTCTAGGAAACCATAATACTCTGCATGGACGTCCTGATGCCACAGCTGTTGTATCACACTCTGAACTCCTAGTTCATGTTGGGAAATGGCTGTGAGATGGCATTTATAATCTTTGTTGTGGCCAACTGTTAAATTAAACAGTTAATTAAAAAAAAAAAAAGGGAAATTAGTTACCTGGTTGCCAAACCAGTTTACTGTTCTTCAGTTGTTACCTGTAATAGAGATGTGGGTTTTGATGTACATTTAATATTCTCGTATCCTTTCAAGTTTGTGAAATTATAATTTGAGTGTCTGCCTCTTTTCAAAGACTTTACTAGTATACTTGGAGTAGCTTGGTATGTAAAAAAATCGGACAGCGTCTCTGATTTCCGTAATAACAAGGACAGCAGGGAAACATGTCATGGTGATCAAGATAAACCTTCAGTATTTCATCTTAAGGAACATACCCCATGGTTAAATTACCTGTGGGGATTTGGAGGAATGGAAATACTTCTTCTATCCTGTTATCTTTTTTGCTCATGACTGATATTTGTTTCCCTCAGTGAGAAAAAAATAGATTTGCATAATCTTAAGAGTAATTGCTAATGATTATAGCTTAACACAAAGTGCATACTTTTAAACAAAGTACAGATCTTTTAGTGAAGGATGCAGAAAGCAGCTTTCCAGTGAAGATGACTTTCATTTGGATTCTAATAGTTAAGGAGGCGGAAAAGTAGGGTTTTCTTCTGTTTCCAGTACCTCGATCACCACCGAGAGTGATGACATGCTGTTGTATCAGGAATTAGGTGTTGCTGTAGATCTGAATCCATGCATTGCTTTGTATACAAGGGTCTGAACTCTCAGAGCAAATTCTTGAATTCTGTTTGTGAGAGGGAACAGTTGGATTCTTCTCTTGACTCTTAGATTCTACACCTGTATGATTACAGGTTTTTTTCCCTTGATAAAGTTGGATTTCTCCAGTGCAAGGACTGACTTGATAGCATCACCACGTTGTTGCCTGGGATTCATCTTTATCTGATGTATTTTGTCCTCCATCTTTTATTTGCCTGCATAATGTCAGTCTAGCAAGCAGCCCATGGATTTATGACGAAGAAGGTAAATAGCTGTTAAGATGTAAGGAGTTAGTTACTCAAAATTTCTAGCTACGGATTTTATACTTACCTAAAGGATTGGCTGTAGCATAAACACAAGAAGCATAACCATGAAATGACACTACGCTGTGGATTGTCTCATCTGCAGCATTTAGGAAACATCCGTATGATTGGCATCATCTTTTCTAGCCTCAAAATTGGAATTTCCATCCCTCTTGTAATTTTTTTCTTCTTTTTCATGTTCAAATAACAGTTCCAGATAATAATTCTTAAAATACTGTCCTTTTCTGCAAGCAGAAATATTTTCAATCTATGGGAAAAAGCCATATTTCTGGACTAATATGTACACTTGAAGGCAGGGATTAGTAATCTGGCTAAATGGTGAGATTTTACTATTATTTCATTACTTTTAAGGCCTTTGTTTGTGTTAATTTAATGCATAAATTGCAGAATTGTAGTAATCTTCATTTAAACTTGGAATTATGTGGCACTGGGTTTTTTTATGTGCTGTTAATGTGAGCTGTTATGCTAAGTATACTCCTATTTTTGAGCTTTATTCTCTTGACTTCAGTTGAATTATGTGTGGCTTGCTCTTGCAATTGGTTATGCCAAGGCTTCAGAATGCTGGGATTCTGTTTTTCAAAGCATGTCCTGTGATAGTGATTTCATATACTATCTAAATTAAAGACAACTGCTCCCTTCTTTCCATATATTTGCCACTTAGTCAGAACATGGTCACCATAGCTTTCTGTTACTTCAGTCTTCAAGGATGTTAGTCAACATTTGATGGATAATCTGTTGAAGGTACATGCTGAAGAATCAACATAGTGGTAATTTTAGCATGGTTTAGTTTTTGAATCAGCATTCTTAATTTTCTGAGTGGGTGGTAGTTGCTCAGTTGTGGTCAATATCCTTGAGAAAAACTGGAGCAACATGATGTGACTCTGTCTCTACCCTTGCCATTCCCTATTGAAAGGAGACAAGAGAGCCAAAATTGCAGGTAGACTTTAAAAGCAATTAAACAATAAATTGTAGTTTGTTTAAGGAATTACGGTCAGAAGAGGAGTTCTGTTGCAATTAAATTTTCTCTTTGCTGGATCATTGATTTATTGGAAAAATGCTAACAATTGCAGTTCAAAGATTGCAAAATAGCGTTGGATTTTCTATTTCAGTTTTTTGAACTGTCATCTGATTCCATGGTAATTTTTTTTTTCCAAGAAGAAAGAATATGCAATGGCTTTGTACATAGTCATGACTCATGAAATTTTCAGTTTCTCTTTCCATTCCAGGCACCATTTGTGGTGGTGTTTGTGTTGAGATCAGTCATTTCCTTCCTTCTTCGAAAGTGCAGGCCCTGATTTAGTTTTATTTGCACAATTACTGTTGACACTTTAGTAACCTAATGCACGGTTTCGGATTAAGACCCTAATGCTGCAACCTCGACAATATAATTAGTGCAGTGTGGTCTTTGATTGTTTATTCTGAACATGTTAAACTTGTACTGTATGTTGTGTTCTGATTTCTCTCACTGATGGAAGTTGACACACCAGTAACTCTTTGTAGGAGTGGGGTTCAACCAGATAGGCTATGTAGAGTTATAAACAACATAAAACACAATACAGGATTTATATATTATCTTTATTTTTCACAGAATGCCATCTCTGCAGTTACTCAGTCTGTTTGTTCTACTTGTACTCATTCAACATGTCTCTCTTCTTTGTCCTACCTCAAGTAATTAATTTTTTTCTTCACAACAGAGTTAAACTCTTTTGAGAGAGGTCTTCCTAATTTCTGGTCAAAGTCTGTCTGTGTCTAGAAGTACCTGGCTTTCTGTTCTTCTTGAGAGTAGGTTATTCATGCGTAGAAGGAAAGGGTGTGTAAGAGGAGAGAATGGGCTGTGCTGGGTTAATCTCTACCAGGAAGGAAACAAGGGGTTTGTTTTCCCTTTCCTTACCCCAACTGTTTGGAAGTTGATGTTGATACAGGATGGAAAAAGCAAAATCACACGTATCTTGGACAGTGGGTTTCAAGAAAGAAAGTTTGAAACAATAATAACTTTATAATAGCTTGGCTTTCTCATTACTGCTTCATCACAGGTACATCCCTCAGTATTTTGCTTCCCCTTATGCTGAAGGTTCTATGTAGATTGACTTCTTCCTGTGTCTTACCAGTAAAGATGATTAGTGGAGACTTAATGCAGACCTGTACACTGCCTTTTGCCCATGTGAAATACACAGGTGTCAGCATGTTATTTCTAAACTATCTTAACCTTTTGACTGTTGTCTTATGTACATTATTTTTCTATCTTTGATGTCTGCTTTGATATGCTTAGGAACAAATGTATATGTTTTAATTGCTGCTTAACAATTAAATTCTACCTGCAGACAGTAGCTAATTATTCTTCCTATTTAAGTATGAAGAAACTCCTGAGACAACTTATAATTTTTTGTACTCAAACTCTTGGCATCTGATGTATTAGGAAGGCATTCAGATAATATTTTCATTTGTTATATTCACTTTATCTAAAAAGGCTATATAAACCCCTGTTTATTGATCTCTTCCATATAGAAGTGTTCAGACTGTAATAGTGCTTAAAGCTCTAATGGTTTCCTTTGCCATTGTGTCTTAAAGTGCTCGCTGAAGTTGAAACTTCTGCCAGTTAATGCAAATGTGTTGAATATTGAAATATGCATAGTAATTTACAGATAAATGTCAAAAGGTTAAGATAACAATTTTGGAACAACTTTTTTTAAGTAATGCTTTAAGTGGTAATGAATATGCCAGCTGTTTTAGGCTTGTTTGGTGCTTTGACATCTCAACCTGCTTATGGCCTTTCTGCATTGCACAGAGGGTGGAAAATTCCTGGTGTGAAAATTAGTGCTTTCTAATGAACGTTTTTCTTCCTCTCAGCAGCAGAATGGGCCAAGTAGTAGATTTTTATAGGATGTAATACCTACCTTTATCAAAAGAGTGCATGACTTGCTCATGCTTTTACTGGCATTTGTAGTTTACCACAAGTAGCAAATTCATTGCCAGTGCAAAAGAGTAAGAGGGCTCAATCTGAAGTGGTTAAAGCAAACTGCTTCTGCCTGATCTTTCCAATTGAAACTGTTGAGATTGCGTAAGTTGGTCAAGGGGCTGCAGCACATGACTTACTAGAAAAAGCTAGCGGGAACTAGGCCTGTCTGAAGAAGGGATGGCTTGGGAGATCTGATAACTTTCTATCTGCCGAGGAGGTTGTTCAGAAGGCTGACTGTGGGGGTTCCTGGCAGGATGATGAGAAGCAACTGTAAATATGAACAGAGAAGTTTTCAGCATGTGAGGATGGGGGTGATGCAGTTGAGCTTGGGAACAAGTTGCCCAGTGCAGATGTGGATCTCTGCCGGTGAGGCTTTTCAGGACCCAGCTGGAGAATGCTCTGCTGTCTGGTCTGAATTTGGTGTTGCTTCTGTCTTGGGCAGGAGGTCTGACAAGATCTCCTGTGATCCGTTCCAAGCTGTGATCCGTTCCAAGTAATTCTGTGAATCAGTGATTCGATGCAATCCCAGTTTAAGTGGGAAAACAACACACTATCATTTGCACTGCATAATTTAAGCATATTATGCTGGAGGTGCCAATAGGGAGGTACTGTCAGGAGTCCACTGATACCTTCTAGCAAATCTGCACTTGGCCTTTTTTAGCAACAGCTCTGAAATTTGTACCTAGAAGTCAAGATAACTTCCTGTCTAGTTGGACTGGGAATTTGCTTTTTTTTCTCTTAAGAATTTTTGCTCCTGTCATGTTAATGCTAATATGAATGTTTTTTATCAAAAATTTCTAAAAGTGAATGGAAGTGCTTATGCTCAGGACTTTATCAGTGATTCTGGGGGAAGGATTAGACACTTCCTGCCTAATGCTACTGTAGGATAAGAAAACTTACAATCAAAATGTCCACTTTTAAATGATGCTTTAAAAACTTGCACTGAAGTTGTATTAAATGAACTAGCTGTTCATTTGTTTCTAAGTTAACATAAAAATTAAACTGGCCTGCTATATAATAGTTTGCCCTGTAACAAGTACATACTGGTTGATTTAAGGAATAACCAGGGAATCCTTCTATGTGCTTATGTTTGGAAACAACTTTCACAGAAACAAACTTTTTGGATAAGTGTTGTTAGTGTTTCTAGGTTTTTAGGTGATTGCTGATGAGAAGTATGGACTGTTTAGTGTTCTCAGTTTATGTATCTCTGCCTGTTTCGTCCTGTGGCCATGCAGCTCTTCTTCAATGTGTATATAGTAAAAGAAACTGCTAACACAGTGGGAAGGTGGTAAATAATAGAGTTGCCATGGACAAGAGAGGCTGGCATTTAGTGGTTTTTTTTTTAGGCCATGTTGATATAATTATTTCTTCACAATTTTTCTAGAAAAAAGACAAGACTCTCAATTTTAAACCTGCAATGTGGTCATTATGTCCCTTCCAGATCTCTTTTCATTTGTTTCTTCTAAGTGCCTCCTGGTATGTGAATATTTTTGTTTAGAAGTGGATATTTTTTATTGGGCTAAAATGTGCCAACATAAGTTAGCTTTCTCTGAGGGATGTAATTACAGAAGACCATGTGCAGGGTGCTTGTGACTGTTCTACTGGTGAGTCATGCAGTCAGTTCCACAGCTTGTCAAGGAGAGTTACTTAATGTTATGATCAGACTCCTTGCAATTTTGTTCACATTTATTCAGAGTAACGACATTTCCAAATTTTCAATGTCTGCCACATTTGATAGGTGGTTTTCGTTGTTCTTTGAGGTATTAACATCCCAAGAATTTATCTTGTTGCCATTTAAAATTTTTTGGTAATTTTTAGGTCAAAAATTGTTCCGATTTTTATTATTAGGATTCTGTAAGAGGACTGACTTAAGTAGAGCTTTTGGGTTTGTTCTCTTATACTGTAAATTTTCTAGTAAAAAAATAGAAGTTATAAACTGATAATAACTTGAGTAATAGTATCTGTCATAAACTCTTGAGTTCAAAGCAATTTGCTTGCTTTGGAATCTTCCACTTTTTGCAGTCGGAGAACTACACTTCCATTTTTTTTTTCCTTCTTTTTTTTTTTTGAAAGAACACAACAGGAAGATTGCTTACCCTATATAGTCAGTTTAACCATGAAAATTTCTAGGAATACATGAAAAAATCAAACTACTATTTCAGAAGTACTTTTCCTAAAAATTGAATATAAAGCAAGGAACCATGTTTGGTTTCTAACAGATGTCTATGCTAATGTATTTCCTTTTGTAAATAAAGTTACTGTGCCTAAATATTCATTTGTACTTACTTCTGCATTAACTGTGTGACACTGGAAAATGGCTGCAGGAGATTGAGCTCACATGATACAGATTCTATGAATAACTTTGCATTTCTTATCATTTGCTTATCACAGCAACAGCTTAATGTCAAGATGGTTACGGTTCTAGGCAGGTCAGACTTGGTCTATTCTGTATGTAGGTCGCTCCTGATATTTGTAACATCTACTCTGTTCATGCACCACGAATACCAGTATTAGTATTTTTCTGATGCAACTCCCTTCCCCTTTCCTCCAGTGTGAAGTAGCATTTTTGGTTAATAGAAACGACATATTTTTGTCTTCATTTGGAATCTGGTCATCTTAGAGGTAATTAATAAGTAATCAAGGTGTATAAAGTCACATTCAAGGAAGTAACTTTAAATAGCTTCAAATACATAATTTCCTAGTTGCTTCACATCTCTGTTACTGATAGATTTGTCAAACAATGCATGAGAAAATGTTTTCCCTGTATCATAATCATATGCTATCTGCATTATTAAAAAATCTGTTAAATTTTTAAAGCATTAACTTAATGGTATTAGAATTCTTCACTGTTTGCTATGTATGTACTTGACTATGTGTCAACTTTCTGTTCAAATCATGTCATTCAAAGCATGTTTCAGTTTTGGAAGTAAATTGTTTTATGTGTGTATATGGGGTTCTTTGCTTAGGTTTTGTTTGGTTTTTTTCTTTTCCCACTTAGTCACTTTTGTTTTTCTTCCTAAGATGGTAAGAATGTGTTGCACACCCCCAGCAGGCACTCAGCAGCTTAAATGGTTAGCTGTAAGCCAAGCTGCTAATATGCAGTAGTAAGAATTCAGTTAGCAAATGTATAATGTTTTAGTAATAAAGTGCTTGTTGTATGAGTAGTAGTTCCTGATTTGTCCTTTGTACACATCTAGAAGGGCCCTGTTCTCCCTCCTTCACTTAGGAAATAAAACAAATGTTTCTAACATCAAAATTCATTGCGTATTTAAAGGCTGATAGCAAGGCCACCGAGCTTTGGTGATTTCTTGCCTTTTCCTTTTGAAAAAGTAAGAATATGGTAATACTAAAGCCTTTAAGATAACTGAATTTTGAAGACTTTGTGAAAGGAATATGTCTGGATAACTGGTTGCAAAAGTTTAATTTACCCAGAATGAAAGCTGATTTTTTAACTGGCAGTCTAGATTTGGCAAACTAGAGACTAAAAACCCAGCAAGATAGCTAGGTCTGAGGAGGGATTCCGTATTCTAAGATGGCTGGAAGCAAAGATCATGAAAACTTCCTGAGCCCTAGTTTAAGCACAATAATTTAATCACAATAGGTGATGCCTAGCAGTCAAAGGTTTAATTTTATTCACAAGCTAGAAACCAGCCAGCAGGATTTGGTGAACTCTCCTTTACTCGCATCTCTGCCTTTATATAGTGCAATGAACTCAAGTGTAAAATATTTCCCCTTGATTTAAGCTATAATTGAGAATATAATAAAGCTTGAAATGAACTTCTGGTAATCAGTAGATCTTTCTGGTGCACTTTCTAATTAGTCTGTGGGGTTTTAATGTGTTTGTTTACTGGGTTTTAGTTATCCACATGCTTTTATTAAAAGCTTTTAAAAATCTAGTTTATACAATGTCATCCTGAGGTTAGAGGAAGTCAGAACCTATATGTGAATACAGTTGTGTGACCATATGTTCACACCAACATTAGCTTGATATTCTGTACTTGAGCTGTTCTATGGAAAGCATTGCTTTTGTAGTAAAGTGTAGTTACTGTTATGTGTAGATTGTTAGCAATGTCTCCTTTACCCAGCATTGCAGGCTATCCTTGATGACTAGGCAGAGCAGAATTGGGTGTAAGGTCAGATGACTTTCAGGACTTGCTTTGAAAATTTTAGACTTAGTTTCAAGGTGACAACATGTTTTCCAGCTGAATGGTACAGGCTGGCATATGGCTGCTATGCCATGCTGCCTTAAAAGCATCCGCTAAAGTCAGGATGGAGCATCTGAGGCCGCTATTTTTGCACCGGTATCTGTTGTTCACTCAATGTATTTCCCTTGTGTGTTTTTCCCCTTAGGATAGTGTAAGGGTGTTTTGAGTTTGATAGACGTGTTCTGGATTGAAGATAAAAGTATTTTCCACTGTGTTTGATGGCCAGGAAATTATTGGGGAAAAAGCAGTGTTCCATCTATAATCCCACAAGTGAGTTCATGTCTTCTGGCACTTCATCTCCTCTGTGAAGCATGACATAAGCTAACATTTCTGGGGTAATGGTATTCCTCTTTTTGTAGCCTTTATCAGAGGTTTGTAGGCTAGGCTTGCATTCTCTCATGACAAGGCAGTGGCCCGCTAGCACAAGGTCTTACTGCTGCTGGTTTTCACACTCAGGAAAAAGAAATGTTTAGTGGTACCATTTGCAATGAGGTGTTTCTCTTGCTTTTTGAGAGAAGAGTTTGCTGTCCTGCTACTAAAATTCCAGCCAGCTTCAAAGCAGCCAGCTCCAACCAGGTACCAGAGAGAGTGGGCTCCTTGCTGGTTAGAAACTTGTGGTTTGGAGGAACCTGGTTTTAGGCAGGCCTTGGTTTCTTAACGTTAGTCATGTAATAACATTTGAAGTATAGGGTCTCTAATCTTCAGTACAACTTTCTCCCCATCTGCTTTGCTGTTAACACAAGCAGTACCCTGAAAAGAGTTTGTCTTTGCTAGAGGAAAAAAACAGACGCAAAAAACGCATTGTTCTCAGAGTCAGAATAGAATTTTTGAGACTGGAAAGCTTCATCTGCTGGGGAGCTGAATCTAAAAGGCATTTGTAACCTTATATTCAGAGCTGCAATAGTGATATTGGTCTGGGGTTTTGTATGTTTTGGGTTGGTTTTTTTTTGAGCCAAGGAAGTGTGGAAAAATACATTAGTGTTATTGATTTGGCTATGTAGAAAGTCATCAAGGAAAAAGGTTTGAGTTTCTATCAGAAACAATGCTTTGTTCCACCTTTTCAGCCCTTTCTATTTCAGGTTATCTGAGCAGCAACCTGATTCAGTGGTAAGAATCAAGGTCATATTTTATTCAGTACAAGAAAATGGAAAATCTGGCAAGAGCCTGGATACCTGTTTTGAAATGGTTTTATTTAGTCCTTTCTGCTACAGCTGCTGTCAATGGAAAGAGATAAAGCTGATGACAGTATACTGGCAATTTACTGTTCATTATTCATGACTTGCTAAAGGTTTAAGTCTGTAAAGGATTTTGTTGTTCCTTTCATAGGTCTTTCAGGTATGATTGGCTGGCAAGAAATTGGATGAAGCCATTAAAGAAAAGATGCATATTTTTTTTGACTTACTAACCTTGACAGAGAACTTGAGAACAGAATTTAATATATAAGCATTGTCATGGACAAATTCACTAGTTAAAATTGCATTGTAGCAGGATTATATTCATGCTTAAAACTGTCATTATTTGAATAAACTCTAGACTTGCATTTTGTGATGGTATCCTCAGATCTAACTAGCTTTGTTGTGAAGTCTTTAATTTATAAATAAAAATCTGAATTACAAATTTAGAGCAGTTGTAGACTTAAATAGGATGTGGAATGAGTGAGTGAATGTTTACCTGTAATGCAGAGAAAAACTGCTGAAGAGGAACAATTATCATTAGTATTGTATGGTATTATTTGTTCTTAAAGTAAATTTGGGGATTCTTAATGTAAATAAAAATCAATGAACAATGCAAGAACTTGTATTCCATAAGAACTTGATATTGAGTGTAATGAACCAAAATGTCAGCCATGCTCTGTAATCCTTACAAATCATAGTTGTGGTGTCAGCATTTTAATCTAGATTCTTACTAATTTGTGGCTTGTCTGTCTTTCCTCCTCCTGCTTAGGAAGGTTAATGTGTCCTTTCATTTGGGACTGCAGTAGGTGCATATTGGGGGCATGAAGGCAAAAAGAAGGGTGGTGTTACAGGAGTGAATAGCATGGCAGTTTTGATACAAACCAACCTGGGGAAGGACAGAAAAAAGCCAAGTCAGACTTTGATTTTACCTTCCCATTAAGAAGAATGGAAGAAACTACAGTTCTGATTCCAGATGGCAGTAGGCATCAACTGAAAAGTCTTCTCACATGCAAAATGAGGCAGCTCTAGTTTTAGACCACCACAGTTAAATTCACATCTATACCTACTATAATGTGTTCTGTACTTACAACTGGACATTACAGGTTCATTTTACAGATTGTTCAATATTAAATTGCTTTCTCTCCAGTCTTCCCTGGAACCTGAATCTCAAATTGTATTCCCTTTTACAAGTATGCTGGTAATAAATTGCTACAGGTTGCCTTCTGCTCTGATGCTCTTGCAACTTTTTCAACATACTTCTACTACTATTGATGTTAAAAAGATTCAGTGCTTTAAAGAATGTCTTGCAAGTACTTTATAGGCACAGTCAGTTCCATTAAAAAAACATGGCTATTCTTCTGTAAAGTAACACTTTCAATTTACAAATAGAATACTACCCAAAATAGTGAAGTCTTAAAAGCAAAGCTGTTAGACAACAATATTTTTCATTTCTTGAAGTTGGAACCTGACAGAATTAAATTTCCCATTGCAGATTGCCCCTTCTTTTTCCTCAAAGACAGACAGACAAACAAACAAACAAAAAGTGAGAGGAAAAGCATCATGAACCACTGTAACATCCTGGCATAGAATCCACAGTCATTTTCTCAAATAATAAAGTTGCTTTGTTTACGAGTGCCCAAGCATTTCTCAGTTTCTTCTTCCTCAATTACTGTTTGTTACTCATTAAACCTAAGACACCTTTTAGTGTTTCATCTTAATGATGTTACTCAAGTTGTTAAGAGAACAAAACCTCATCATCAGAACTGTGATGTAAAACTTCAGTTAGGTCACAATGTCTAATTAGATTGTGTTCTTGGTAGTTAAATTATAGGAATGCTGTTGCTGTGCTTCTTTATAAGGATTTACTATGATTGCAGTGGCTTGCGTAAAATATTTTTT
>WAAE01004394.1:2771-20889 GCA_013400495.1 Nicator chloris
CAGCAATGCAGGAGCCCTTCAGATAGTCATGTACTGACAGGCATGAAAGCACACTGACGTGGAAAGAGTACTTAAGGGAGAAACTGAAAAAGCAATCTTATGAGCTGGTCCTTTCCAGAAAGGTTTTTTGTGTTTTATGCAGTTGTTTTTTTTTTTTTTAATACAAAGCTGCTAAACATCAAGGAAAATGGAGGATCCAGAAACTATCAGGTCACCAGTGCATTAAACAGACTTATACAAGCCAAATCAGTTTCTGCTCCCAAGGCCATGATTCACTTATACTTTTCATATATGCATTTTACAGTGAATCTGCTGATTGTTCTGACTAGGTATCAGCTTTTGACCTAATTTTTCTTTCTTTCCCTGTAAAAAATTAATAAGATACTTGATAAGTCTGTTTGATACAGACTGAACAGGATTTGTTTTGAATTTTCTGGCAGCATAATTTTTTCTGGATTACAGATCTCTCACGTACATCTCTGCCTGGTGTCCTGTTGAGACATAGAATGAATTGTTTTCCCCAAAAGAGATATGTAATGGCAAATCTAATGGTTACTCAAAGTGTAAGATTACCCATTGAACTTGGCCACACAGCTCTGTAACTTGCTAAATGGAATAGGAAATGGCTGTCTACAGTGGTATGTTGTGTGGTAAACCTTGGAATCTCAGAGAGAGCATTCAGTTGCAGCTCTGTATGGGGAGGAGGATGATGCCAGCACATTGCAGCGTACTGTGAGACAGAATATTGCTACAGCTCCTCCTCTAGCTCAGCAAGATGCACTGGCACACCCTGGATGAAGTCACCAGAATTTATAGCATCGAAACACCCAGCAAAGCTCTGAAGTGCGACATTTCTGCTGCTCAGGATGACAGAAATGCCTACAGTAAAGCTGCCCTTTTTCTATGATGCATCTCAGTGGCAGTGGGATTCAGAGATTAGACCTCCAGGGTAGGACCTTGCAGACGAGCTCAAAGCAATCTGAAACCTTTGCAAAAAAACCCCCACGAAGTGTCCACTCCTGCCACAGAGCACAGCTGCAGAGCTGACAGGGTGCTCAGCTGGGACTCAGTTAATGTCTCTTCCATATCGGATTGCATTTTGATGAAAGTATTTTCCATCTCAGCAGAGTGCCCTAATTGCAATGTTACCAGATAGTCAGGGACATATGCTCTTGCTCTGAATTTCTCCAGCTGAAGGTATTCAATTAATTACCCTAGCAGAAAGTAATGAAATAGTCACTGGGACAAAGAGAAAGGAGAGGGAAGAAACAAAAGGTTGATTCATGTGCAGGCTCTAGTTCTTGCTCCAATGAACACTAAAGCCTCTTAATTCAAAAGCTGCATTTTCCACAGGAGAGAAATTTAGCCTGGAATACAGCTCAGCCTCATGGTTAGGCTGTTTGGTCACGTATTAGCACAGACCTGGGCTGTGCTGACTTACTTGAGATTATAACTGTACTGGTTTAGCCAGCTAATGGGGGCAGAGGAGGTGAAGGAAAGGAGCTCTTCTTGCATTTGTATTTTGTGTTATATTTGCCTATGTATCCTTGGCTGCTTTGTGCGCCCTAAAAGGCCAAATATATTTATTGTTTTCTACTGAGAACATAAACAAGGCAGTAAAACATACATAAGCAGTCATTGTTTCAATCTTCCTGTCAAATATAGCCCCCCATGAATTTTAGAAATGCACAGTTTTTGGAGGAGTGCAAATGTGAAGCTAATTGCAATCATTCCCCCTCCAGTCTAGCAGAGGTGGTTGCATCTATTCATCCAGTTTCTAAAAAGGTAATTTCAATACAATATGAAAATGTATCAGCAGTACAAAGTCATGCTGGAATGAAAGAATCATTGATAGTGAAAATAAAATTTCAATCAGACTGTATTTAAAGCAGTGTTAAGGCAGTGACACAATGAAGTTGATGTCAACATAATCTCCTGGTTCTTGAGGTTTTGTATAATTGCTCTTAATATTTGAATATAAACAGGTCTTTTTCAACTCAGTAATGAATGAATTATATATAGTCAAGATTCAGAAGGCAGTTAAATGATTCAAATTTTCTGCATCCTGTGGCCGATGTATTGTCCATATTCATCAGCCTGAAGGCTACATTGGACTGTACTTCAAGTGAATTTAAATGCAGTCTCCCAGTTGCACCTTCAAATGTCTCAAATCATTGCACGCTTCAGTGGAGTTGTATCAACACAGTTTCTATTTTTCTTTAGCTGAAATCACTTAGAGAGAGCAATCATTGCACAAAACCTCTTCCATTTACAAATAAAATATAATGTGAGACAGTGTGATTGTGTGAAAACTTTACGTGATCCAGGCTGCAGCATGTCATATTTTTCACCTGTAAATTTATACATAACAGATCACAAAAAATATAAATAGCTTTGAAATTAGAAAATTAATTCATGTTTCTGCTTAAATATACAACAATTAACTACCGTTATTATTCAGATATAATCAGACTATGCCTGTCCTTGTAAACAAGATAGAGAAGAAAATTAAGTAAAAAAGGACAAAAAACTCCCCACCAAAATAAGAAAGTTAAAATGTCCTCTAGAAAACCCCACACAGAAGACAGTGTAGTCAATAAAAAAATTAATAGGTGGATTTTGGCTGTTAAATCTGCCATTAACATGGCTGTTAATACACCCATGTCTATAATACCAGTCATAGGCAGAATATTAAGAACAGTTGCCTGGACTGGAATAAAGGTTATCACACACTTTTCAGGCACTCTGTCATAAAATCATAGAATGGTTTGGAATGGAAGGGACCTTTAAAGGTCATCTAGAACAAGTTCTCTGCAATGACATGGCACATCTTCAACTAGATCTGGTTGCTCAGAGCCCCATCTACATTGACTTTGAAGGTTTCTAGGGATGGGGCATCTACAATCTCTCTGAGCAACTTCTGCCAGTGCTTCAGCACCCTCACTGTAAAACATTTTTTCATTATATCTAATCTGGGGCTACCCTCCTTTAGTTTAAAACCATTACCCCTTGTCTTGTTCCTGGAGGCCCTGCTAAAACCTCTCTCTCCATCTTTCTTATAAGTCCCATTTAAATACTGGAAGGCTGCTATAAAGTCACCCCACAGTTTTCTCTTCTCCAGGATGAGCAGCTCCAGCTCTCTCAGCCTTTTCTCATAGGAGAAGTATTCCAGCCCTGTGACTGTTTCTGTGGGCCTGCTCTGGACTCACTGTAACAGGTAGGGCCATGTCTTTCCTGCACTGGACGCAACAGAACTAGATGTAGCAATCCATATGGAGTCTCACCAGAGTGAAGCAGAGCTGCAGAATCCCTTCCTTCAGCCTACTGGCTGATGGTGTCCCTCCACATGTCAGAGATCAGGGTTCCCAGAGAGAAAATATTAACATTTATCCATCTGCTAACATTTGTGTAATTGATGAAAATAATGTTGAGGATATTATGTAAGGGAGGAGGGAAGAGGAGCAGGAACACTTGCCATTTTAGATTTCATTTTCCACGTTTCTTAACATACCTGGCAGTAACCATTTATATGTCAACCTGAATATCTATTCTGTGTTTGTGGTCATTCAGTTCTTCTTGAGAACATTCATAATCATGTCACTGAAAACGTCCAATATCTTCCCATCAAGACCACCTCCTTTTCTATTGTACAAGGATTACATTTTTCTGAACCTGGGTCTTGCTTTAGTTAATAATTGGCTCCTAATTCTATCCAAATATGTGTTTTGTTTTCCTTCCTGATAATATATTCACACCCCTGTTCAAGAAAATTTGTTTTACAACCAAAGATGATTCAGCAGACTCTTGCCATTTAGTTGCTTTCAAATGCTTCCTTTAAATTTCTTAACTATTGCAGTGACTGTTTCTTTCCATCTCTTATGTCTACAGATTAATCACGTCTATTATACTGCACTGGACACTCGTTTTCACTTCCTTCAATTTCTTCTGGAAGAATCAGACTTCCTATGTATCCTAGTATACACATATCATCTATTTTTTTCAATCTTCTCTAAATACATGTATTTTTCTCTATTACAATTACTTTATATATGTTTTAATTCATGAATTTACACTGGTAAATCTCTCTTTTCTAGTACTGCTTGAGTAATGGAAACTGATATATAAATAAGAACAGTGACTTTGGCTCACTGTTGCTTGTTACAATTGCCTCATTAAGTGGTGTTTTTTCCCCATTCCCTGGTTAAATTTTTACACCCCGACAATTCAAATGGGGCATAAAGTACTAATTATTTTTTCTTGTTACATCGTTTTTTATATTGTTGCATTCACGCATATCAGAATTAATGCTGCATGACTCAGGGGAATGGTTCTCCACAAAGGGGGAAATAACACCATCAACCAAAACATTGCTTTTTAGCCTGTAAGTGCTTATGTAAGTAGCAAATGAATTATTAAAAAAATAAGGCTGATTAATGAAGGATTTTCACATGTGAAAGCTAGGGGGTTTATTCCTATTATTTGAAATAAAAAGCCTAATCAAGTCTACAGAAATATAATTGGGAGCTGCATAATAGATGTTATGCCAGCAAAGGGTCAGTTGAGTTTTCACTGAAGACAACTGCAATATTTTATTTGTTCCTACATGAATAGCCTTAGATGATAAGGACATTTCATTGCATGCTTGCATAATATGTTCCTTCATACTGCAGGCTTGAAAGAAAAATCTGCTTTTCTAGGAATGAGCTCATTCATACACAAAAAAATAAACTATTTAACTGCAGATGATACACAAAATTCTTATTCCGTTGTGACAGGTAGAGAAAGCATAATTACTAAATTAACATTTCTCTTATATTTAATTTTCTTTGGTTTTAAAGTTCCCAGGAAAGTTTGTGAAGGTTATAACTATGGAAGTAGAAGTGATTCCTTTTATGTGCTACTGTTGATGTAACATTTGTACCATCCTAATGAGGGGTACACTTCAATTTCTCTTTCTAATTCATTGAGTTTTTGGTAAGAATTAGACAGATATATATCATTTTAGATAGAGAGATAGCTATAAAAGTTATAATCAATATATTAGCTATATGATAATGGCCAAAGTGATTTTTTTTTTAACACAGAGTTACTTTTGCCTGTATCTGATTCCTGGGAATCAGTTACACAGCTGGGAACTATTGCCTCTGGCAGCAAATTTCAGTTAATGATCAGAAAATAGTTGGCCAGTGCAAGACATTAAGTATAGCAGTGTCTGAATGACTTGTTGCAGCTTAATGATGACTTCAGAAATACTGGCAGCTATTCAGCTACTTCTGAGATGTCATATTATGTTGGTGTATCTTCTGAAATGGTGAGCAGAAGAAATTTTATCCTTTAAAACCTCCAACATGATGTTACAAAATGTGTAGTAGCCTTTCAAGCAGTGGGAAATCTGGGCCCTTCTCAGACTAAAGCTTAAATTGAAGTTTTATGTTGTTATTGTGTCGAGGTAGAAGCAAGGATGAAAAATCCACACTTTTCTTCTTATAATGTGCAAGATGTTACAGTTAATTTCTGCAGGAACTTACACTCTAAATGAAAAAGCCTGTAAACTTAATGTAGAAACAGAGGTAGAGGGTGCTGGGGTGATGTCTCTGTCATTAAACAAACTAAATAGATATTCATATTTATGGTTATGAATCATTTGAAAAACTTTTTTTCCCTTTTCTTTAACATATATTTAAACAGTAGTGCATGCATGGATGAATATATATCTATAAAACAAATCATTGAGGCTGGCACAACGGACCCAAAACAGCAGATGAGCAATTCTCCCTTTTTTATAGATATTCTAAGTACTAAAGAAAGGCCTAAATTAAGGTGTTGTTTACCATATCCAGTATATAATATTGTACAATAATAATGCACAAACTGTGTGTGTTTGAGCATGTGTAAAGTTCTCCCTGGCCTGGCCTCTCTCCCTTGGGAAATTCAGTGAACTGAGCTTAGCAGCACGATGTTGGGTTTGGCACGCCAGTGTTGAAGGGTTCACTCGTAAGAGCTGTATGCAAGCTGGGTGCCATTCTCTAAACAGAAAGGTCTTCCTCAGGGGAGCATTTTCTGCAAGAATCTAAGCACAAGGGTGAAAAAATATTTTTTTATATAAGTTCCAGAAGGCACTAATGACAACAAGAATTATGTGACAAAAAAAAGCTGGTAGACGACGCATGGCTGGGAGCCTCTGGCTCTGAGGGCAAGCTGTGGAGACTTGGCTGAATTTCATCTAATACTTGATGTCCTGCAATGCCCCTCAGACACGGTAATCACTTGTGTGTGTGTTTGTGTCTGTGTGCTTAATTCAAGGCATGGGAAATAATGGAAGGGCAATACCAGCAGTGTCAGAAAAGAGGGTCACAAGGTTGATGGGTGCATCACACCACAGGCCACGCATGTAAGGACGGTGGAGAACACCCTCAGCTAGTGTTGGAGATTTCTGTCTGACAGAGAAAAAGACAAACCTGTTGCAAGCTTGACCCTGATGTCTGCTGTGGGATTTCCTTGGCTGGTGCTGTAGCTCCAACCTGAGGCCAGAAACTGCTAGTTGACACGGACCAAAAATCTCCTGCCTTGCTAACCACTGAGCAGTGAAGACATCAGAGGTCTCGCCCACAAAATCATGGAGGTAACACCAATGGTAGCTGGAGCTAATAATACTAGGCATGCTTCAAGCACTGGGAAGAAAAAAGGGACTACTTACTCAAATGTATCATTTAAACATAAAAAATGGAGAAAAGAAGTAATATAATCAACTTTTTTTTTCTTTAAATCATTATAAACTGCTGCAGTGTTACTGAGTGACTCCCCGTAAGCAAGAGAGTTACAAGACATAGCTCTCCTACATTCCAGGCCATGGCTGTAAGTGCTTATTTGCACATTAAGGCAGTATTATACATATCATTATGGAAAAGAAGCATTGTATTTCCCCATTTTATCCATGCATTTTTAACTGTGTTCCCACTAGGAAACATCATGAGAATATAACAAAGGATCCTAAAAACACCTACACACCACACCTCACCATCCTCTTAAGGACATCAATGCCAGTGGCAATGCTAGGACAGCACACTGAATTTTAGTAAATGACTGGTAAGTACTTACAATTACTTAGGAAGATTTCTTATCTTTGGGGTTTCTTTTCTACAGTGCAGGGGAAAAGTTAGATCTATTTCTAGTTAATATAAAACCTCCCGCATATCCAATAGCTCTGTAAATTCAGAAGTCTGGTATTGATTTTTTTTGGAGATCATTTGCTGTAAATTATTCACGTGGAAAAATTGACAGTAAATGTAATGAATGGGCACTTACAGAATACTCAGAATAATTCTATAATGCAAAAGCAACTGAAAAGGGATCTATTTTAACACAGACTTTAATTCAGTTAACAGAGAATAACCTGTCTAGGTCATAGCCAACATATATCATTTTCTCAGTCTGTAGTTATTAAGTCATTCTTATTACATCATTCAGGTAAAATATAAAAGCAAATTCTTGCATTTTCAGTGAAAAGTAGCTCTTCTTTCCCCTGGCAGCCAGAATTTGAACTATAATAAATCAATCTTTAATGCAATTCCTTTGCTACAATTTAAACTGCATTAGAATTAAGTTTGTCTTTAAAAGCCATTTTGTGAGGAGATCTTGCAGGTATCCTTACCTTTTTGCTTTAACCCAGCACTTTCCCAGAAGTAAGTTTTAAGGCGTTTTTTTTTTCTAACCAGAGCTGGGCTTTTGGGCTGACAGCACTGCAAGGCTCGTCAGTATGGGTGATGGTAGCCACAGTGTGGAGGAGGACTGTTTTCCAACACCTTCTCTTTCATCCTTCAAAGGTCATGTGCTTCTTCAGGACAATATTAATCTGAGAAGGGGAGCATCACGAAGAGGAGCCACTACAAGATCATGAACAATCAGGGGCCTCTACACCCAGCTGAGCCTCTGTTTCAATTTGAAACCACCAAGGCAGCCCATCTGAATCAGGAGGGTGAGGTCTGGAGTTCTTAGGAGTTGGGTTTTTTTCATAGTGGGACCCCGTGGTGTGTGTCCAGAGCGACGAAGGCATGAAGGGCGCAGCAGTGCGTGGTGGGGCAGCCTGTGCTGACACCTGTGTGTGGAAGAGAGTGGCACCTGAGAAAATTACATGGCTTTGGCCATACTGTTCAGTGGTAGCATTCTCTACCTTAAGATACATCTCCTGTAGCAGAAAACAGGAATTGTTCGCTACTGATGGTCTTAGCTGACCTGCATCAACCACTATTTTAAAAATGCAACAGAACAAACATTTATGTGCTGGGCATATGTCATGGCCTTGTCACATTTGCTTGGATAAAGTAGCCTTTTCTACTAAACATTAGCTTGAATTGTAACCATTTACTTTATATAAGTATTTCTCTTGACATAAGACACACTGAGGTCACACATTGACCTGCAAAACAATGGAAGAGAGATGTACCAGGCAAATGCTCTGTGAAGGAATATGTGATTTCCCACCAATCACATACACACATAAGAATCCAGGTCTGCTAGAAAATCTGAATCAGGTTTGTGTCTCCAGGATGGCTAAAATGTCTGTTTTCATTCTTTCACAGTCTGTGTCAAACAGAAGCATTTCTTTCATCTAAATATCATGTTTTCCTTGTCTAGCCTTGTAGCTTATGCTCACTTTATCTCACATCTTTCTTTTCTGCTATGCTAGGGCCAAACTCAGCATTTATAAATGCCTTCCTGAATGCAAATGTATTCTTGAATTAAGACTGAACAGTGATAAAAACTGAGTGCATAAACATTGAACACAAAGTCCAACTCAGGTATTTAAAAAGCATTCTACCCTTTTTTTTTTTTATGTATCGTATGCTATCCCTGATAGTCAATGAATCCCTAGCTTTGATCATAGTTTAGCAGGTTGTGTCAGAATAACCACTTCTTGCTTCCAAAATGCTAGATAAGATGCAGACCTTTCTTGGAGGAGATCCAACCTTTTTCATATATGTTTGAAGCTACCAGTTTTGTTGAACAGACTGCTCATAGGAGGATGGTGTCCAGAAGAAAACCAAGTCCTCCAGAAAAAGTAAAACACTTTTTTCTGACAGTTCGAGGTCTTTTGCCAACCCAGCTCATAATGTTTTAGCTATGCAAAACTCCCCAAAGAGACACAGTTTATCGTGCAGGGTACAATATTTTGTGTATGCCTATTGCCAGAGTAAATCAAATTATATGTCAAACAAATTCATTGTCATGGCAATCACTTGCAGGGCAAGGCCAATTTCAGGCAAGAGAAAAAAAATAAATGCAAGCAACTCATCTAGCTGGCAAGTATGACAAATGGAGATGAGTCAATTCTACATTTTTTCTGCCAGAATAATTTCTTTTTTAGAATGCTTATTCACACACAGTAATATAAAATGCGTCATAGAATCCTGAATTTGGAAAGGAGATTTTCTACTTCATCCTTCTGCTAAGAGCAAGGCCCAAATGCAGGTTGCTCAGGGCCATGTCCAGTTAGATATTTGACAGATCTAAGGATATGATGAGATTCCACAATCACCCTAGATAACCCATTCCTGTGTTCAATCATCCTTATAGAAAGTAAGTCTTTTTCCTTTGTTTAAATACAATTTCCTACATTTCAATTTATGCCTCTCATCCTTTCATGTGGATGTCACTGAGAAGAGTCTGGATCTGGCTTCTGTACTCTCTGACCCCATTAGGCATTTGTACACACTGATAAATGCCCCTGAACCTTCTCTTCTTTGGGCTAACCAGCCCTTGTCTCAGCCTCTCCTTTTATGAGAGATTCACCAGTGCCTTAATACACTTCGCATATTATGCAAGAATAATATTTTAAAGTAATATTGCACACATATTTACTCCTTTGGCAAATACGAAGCTGTCATAATTCATAGTAGGAAGTATTTATACTTTATAGCTGAGAGTAGTTTTTCCTTTGTTCTTTAGCGTGTTTACCCAAATTCTGGCATAGCTATTTCCAGAAGAATTTTTCTTCTGGAGGCATAACTCATGCCTCTGAACCTACTTAGGACCTTTTTCTTTTTCTTTTATACCACAAAAAGTGCATTTCCTCGTGCTCTGTTAAGCAAGTGGAGTTTCCCCTAGAAAGGTACTATCATACTTGCTTATTTTTCTGTTGTCCTCATGCACTGCGGGAAAAACAAACAGTGGAAAAAAGCAACAGAAAAATACCTTTTCCTCTTAGAGCTCAAGCTTGTGCCTGAAGCAATAGGTCTAGTCATCCTCAAAGACTTGGTCATTACTTGTTGAACTCATTATTTTTTTAGGCTGGTTTATTTTCATAGAAAAATGAGTCCCAGTTGCACAAGCACATTTGCCACTCGTATGTTGCAAAAGTATGTATACGCATAAGAGTACATGTTTTCTTATTCCAGCCTCCACTAAATCTCACTGCTTTTTCTTTTAGGTCCCTAAAATGATCACTGCTATTTAATCTAAACTCAACTCCCAGCTATTACTAAGCACGGACTTACTTTTTAAGCACAAGGTTCTATTAAAAAGTGATGCCCAGTGAATATAAATTTCTCCTTCTAATTTTCACTGCATTAAACCAGTTTCTTGATTTAAATCTTACCTGAAAATCTTAGTGTGCTCTGCAACTTTTGTTTAATTCTATGTATGGTGCATTGTGATGACATGTAGGGTTGATAATATAAAAATAACTAATTGTGTTCTATTTTTGACTGAAATTCTTTCCATAATTTAGCTTGCAGCACTGAGACATGCAAAGGTAGGTAAATTTTATGGGTTGGTGTTTTTTTTGGTCTGCTAGAGGCAGAACCACAAAGCTATTTAAACATAGTTTTAGTCTTATTTTATGTTTGAAAATCAAAATTTTTTTTTCAAATTACAAAAAAATAAAAGAAGGAACTTTTTACATTTTTACTGCGTGTGATGCAGAGGTTCCTTGACTATTGTGTTGAAAAGATTAAAGATCAGTACTTTACATAATGTGCTAAGTGTATATATTGCAAAATATTCTCAATATCCTAGGAAGATGTCATGATCCTTGTGATACCTTATCTGCATAAGGAAGGAGTAACAGAGAACCTGAGCTTTCTGGGGATTTTACCCCATCACTGTCATAATAACCATTAGGTTCAAATACTGTCCTTTTAAAATTTAAGAACTGTCTTGGCTAATGCAATTTGAATATAAGTTTGGTTGCAGGACAAGATTTTAGTCCTTTCAGAAGTTATATGAACAAATGGACATTTTAAACCAAATTCTGGCACATGAATCTGGAGATTGCATTTGAAGTGAGCTCCATTTTCATATCTTCCACACTGATTAATATGACAATAAATTTATAATATAAATAATATAAATAAATAAATATAAATAAATTTATGACAATAATTTGCACCTCAAAACATCACCTTGTTTGTCAATTTCTCATCAGCCTATAAAACACCTATCACCTTTATAATCAAATCACATCTTCCAGAGTAGCCATTTTGCAGAATTAAAACTTTCCTTGATCAATACTGATAATTCTTCACAATTCATCTGAAATTGTAAACTTTTAAAATGCATAAAATTAAATTCTCATTTTGCAAAAGATATTACTTTGAGCCTGGCAGATTGTGACCGATTTATATTCCTCAGTATTGCAAAATTACTGAAGTAGCAGTGTACATCAATGAAGACATTGATGTTGTCACATCTAGTTATGCATGTAACCGCTGTGATACTCTTTTATGTATGAAACCCAGATTTCGAGGAGATACATCTTTAGCTCCCAATGAACAAATGACACAGAAAAAAAACTTCCTAGATGTAATCTTTCATCTTCCAGATAACTTTCGGAAGAGATTTTTGTGTCCATGGTTACCAAGTCATTGTGCAGAGATTCATTTTGAGCATTGTGAACAATGTTACTTTTTAACCTTACCCTTCAACACTTAAATTTCCTCTGTCAGATTTCAGTGACAAAACACATATGGTTAAAAGTAAGGCATGAAACCCAGCACTTAGTCTGATCTCGCATCAAGAAAATGATCTGCTTGATGTAGAACTTCGCAGCCAGGACTGTGGTCGTGCTCATATAACTACTAGTGATAGTGAAAAGCAGTATCAATTTCAGTTTAATGCAATATATTTTGTCTGTTATATTCCACAGAAGAGGACATTTCATATATTTAGTCCACTATTATTATCTGGGCATGTAACGGACTTCAATAGTGTTCGAAATACAGAGGGAATTTTGCTGGCAGTATAGCATTTTTCCATTTTTGTTTTAAATAAGCATTGCAATTTTGAATCTACCTTTATGTGATTGAGTATTAATGGAAACTTATCTATTATTTCTGGCACCATCTCCATTTATTTTTTTTTTTAAAGCTAGGAATGAAAGAAGTATGTCACTACACAGACAGGCACAAATATGTACTTTTATACGATTAAAAAAAATCAATCCCTCTATTCCCACAATCTCACCTAATTTTTCCCTCTCTTACAAAACTTGCACAGTGCAAACAACAAAAAGAAGAAAAACAAGATGTCATTTTTAAAACTGGAGATGGCTGTAATTTTGCACACCAAATATTATAGTAGAAAGGAAGTACTTGTTCAGACCCTTACAGCTCATCCTATTTGCCAACATTTCACACAGAAGTGCTAACAGCCATGGAGGGTCAACTCCCTGCTGAAAGCTGAACACAATTTTTCTGGTTTATTTTCATGGAAAGACTATTCTAGAAATTTGAAAGTGGCTGAGCAGAAGGCTTTATAGAATATTAAGTTGTCCAACAAACATGAAACAAAACATTATTTTTTATTAAATGCTATTTCGTTTTGCAATCAACCCAGGTGTGTCATAAACCATCAGGTGGTATTTAATATGACCTTGTTGACAATATAACCATTGGTTAATATAACCATTCTGCTACATTTATATCTAATGAAATCAGTTTTGGGAGAAGAGATGCTCAGTGTTGTCTGAAATGCTCGTGCTATATCAAATGTTCATACATTGTGCTCCACCACGTCCTCTTTATAGGTGTTACTTGTTCCAACTATTATATTTCCTTATTATTGTTAACTGTAATACTGTCATTACTACTGAAATATTTCCCCTTGTAAGTTAGTTAACTGTAGGGAAGGATTTAAAAGTAACATTCATTTTTCATTGCAACACCCATCTAATTATTCTTAATATGATTTTTATTGTACAATGTCACTTATTGCAGAATCATTTTTAATATGAGCTATAATTATTGTAAGGATAAATTCCTACATGAGTATTATTTAAAACTCCTATGTGATAGTAACTCACATATTAGAGACATATGTTTTGATACCAAAAAAAAGAGTGGTTTAAGTAAATATTTCACAATTCTGTTTAACACAACATTTAATATTGGTCAGATTGAATGCTTAAAGATGTTCTCAGTTTCATTACATAATGGAACATAAATTCAAGATACTAGATTATGTATAATGTAACATGATTAAATCTGTTTCTGCTTCTTTTTATTTCAGATGTTCTTGCCTCATTTTCTTGTTGATATTTTAATGGAGTTTCCATACTACAAAATTATGCAAAGGTATCTCAAGTCCAACTTTCCAGTTTAGGATATATACAGATATTTATTGAAATGGCCCCTGGTTATAAGTGTTCAGACTGGGGAGCAGGGAGAACATGTATAATTAATTTACTTAGAAATGTCATAAAACTTAATGATGTATAATGAAATAGCACAGCAATAAATACATAAATATCATTTAATTCCATCATAAACTCTGATGTGACAGAAATAATGATGAATAGTAATATGGGATGAAGAATATTCTTCATAATAGAATTTTTGTATCAGACAGGTCAACTTCATATTATCTAATTTCACATGTTTCTTTAAGGCATATATATGCATGAGTTCATATTCATCAACATTTAAAATCTGAAAGATCCACTGATGATTATCCTAAATGACTTTAGGATTATATTTTACTCTGGTGTAAACTTAAATGCCTTATGATAAATAGAGATATACACATCAGAAGAAAACTTCCAGTAATTTATTTTGTGTTCTTATTCAACACCACAAAAATAAAAACAATACAAGGCCTCAAAACTCTCGTCATACTTGAATATTTGTATTTTTTATTAAATACTTTACATTGAAAATACTGAATCATGTAATATTGCTGAAAGAGTATGACCCTGTCTCATAATTTGTAATAAAAGTTAGCAAGAGAATGAGCTTTAGACCAGGGAAAATAATAGTTTTTAAAATTGTATGAACAACTTTGTTTTATTTAACATAAATCTGTCCTCTTAAATATTTTTCCTTACACATTTTGACCATACTGTGTAATCACAACTACAAATTATCATCAGTTATTAGAGAGTTTATCATAAGTTATATTATACAGAATTTTACCCATATGTTCCTCTGCACAGAGTCTTCTATATATCCTTGCTCTCTTGGGGATGAGTAGAGGAACTGACCTTCTGAGGTATTTGTCAGGGTTTTTTCCTCTGAATTTGTGTGAAAAAAAATAAAAAAGTCACTATGCCTTGTTACACATTCTGCTTGGACTTTCAGAATGGAAGTATACATTTGCTGAAGTGAAAACCATCGTGAGGGATACTCTTAACAGCCTTTTTTCAAATCCTGAACATGTACAACATGACAATTACAGTGAAAAATTGTCTGCTACATTTGCTATGCAAAGGGAGCTGCAGAACTGTCACTGCAGATGCATACTAAAATGCATAATAAAAAGATACCCATGAGACTGTTATAAAATTATAAATTGGTATAATTTATCAGAGTTCATCTGCAATATGGAGATGCCAACAGATGCAGAATTGAAACTGCCAGCATTAGCACAATATCTGTATTTTCATTCCTGACCCCCTCACACCTTTCAACATCAAATAAGGGCATTAAATCTAAAGCTCTCAATCTGTGTACTGGAAAGTTCATGTTTCTGAATCCTTAATTAAAATTCAACTTTACTTCAAAAAAGCTTAAGATATGATTATCCTGAAATGTCATAGAAATTGGTGCCACTTAAGAATAGTGAAAAATGATATGTAGTTAGCAATTATATCAGCAGCATGATTTTCTAAATAATTGGAAGAAGTCTGAAGTTATATTGACAATAGCTAACCACCCAGAATGCACTAGAGAAAGTGAAGAAGGTGGTGAGATTCACATGATGAATTTTTAGTGCAGAAGTAGATAATCTGGAATGCTTATTTCCAGTAACAAAAAAGTAATACTTGAATCAAGCATTATTTTAAAATTAAAACTCACTACAGGAAGTAGAATGCACCTCTATTAAGATTGCCAGGCATGTAAAATTTTCCTATTCTATACCCAGTTTCTTTACTGTAAGAAAATTTGCTGTTCATGGAACACTCATCTGTTGAATTTAGACCTTATATCACATATCTTTTCCCACTCATTGAATTAAAAACATGAATTATTTTACTGTCACTAAAGTAATGTTATCTTCAACTACTGAATCTCCATTAATTCTTACCAAAACTGAATCTGATAAAGAGTCATCTATTACTGGTTCAGTAATGTGAGTAATAGAATTTTAAAAATCCTGCTACAACTTTTATAATTTATCTACCTTTTAAAAAAAAAAATATTTGGTCCAGACAAATTCTGCAATTAGTATATTTTCATTCTATTTTTTTGTGGCTTTTTGCATTTCTTTAATGCTTTATACTCCTTGAAGACTTTTATACTGCTTTTGATTTATTAAATTTTCATAATCGGCTTCCATTGTTAGTTATTAGCCCACCAGGTTTTAAATACCCATATAATACCCTCTTTCACACATATAGTTCTTTTCCTTCTGCTTATTGACCTTCCCAGATCTCTCTTTGGACTTTGTAAACTTTGCAATTATTTCTTTTTGACTATGTTCATCTATGTTCAACTCTTCCATGAACAGTTCATAACCTACTTTGATATTGTGTTATTATTAAATATTCCTCCCTTATGATCATTTACCTATTACAATGTCATGTGACTTTCTTTTTCCCCTTTTCTTTGTGTGTTAGAAGTAGAGATGGCAATTGCATAATGAGTGCAGATTTGTTCCCTTTAATTTTCAGGATCTTTGCAGTTATGGTAACCTGAAGGTGGATTTTCTCCAAAATAGACTCCATCCAGTCACTGTGTTGTATTTCTGAACACCTGCCTATGGTTGAAAGTCTTGAAAATGTAGTGCTATTTTATCTTCACAGTCATCTGTCTATTATCAGAGTTTATTCAGTCCTTCCACACACATTTTTTGTTTTGTTTTATATATAAAAAGAATATAAGAGAAATAACACTTGAAGACCTTTATTATTATAATTCCTTGGCCTCACAGTTTGGCATATTCTTGATACTTTAGGAGGAATCTGTCAAGTCTATCATGATGGATGAATAGCAGATTCCACTGTGTTCACCTTTGGCTCTTATTCAGACTCAAATAAACTCCTGCTGCTCTTTTCTCTTTCATCTAACTTGGTCTCATTTTTCCTGTTTCTCCAGCTGTAGCTGTCTCACATCATCCTTTTCTATGCCTTTGCAATACTAGCTGTTATTTTCATCATCTACTTATTATTTTTCTCTTTATGTTTTACTAGCAAACTCATCATTTATACTACGTTTTATTTCCAGTATGTAATGTTTTTCTGAGTATTCTTTTCCTCAGTTTTCTCTGTTCTCGGAGACATTTCCATAAGCTTCTCAAATATGAACTCCTTCCCCTTACACAGCAGCCATCAGGTGTTGACAAAGTTGCTCTATGGTGTTTCACTGGGGTATCATTCAAGAGAAAAGGCGACCTCTTATTTTGTCACCATTAGTGTCTCCCTCGTTCTTCAGATTCGCTGTAGCTCTGCATCATTATCAATAAATTTTCCTTAGTTTCAATTCTAAACAAACAAACAAAAGTCTAGTTTCTTCTCTCAGGTACCACAGGATACAGGATATAAGATATGAGAAGAGATATGACAAGGAAAAAAAAGATGCTCAGACAAGCAAGGGGCAAAAAACCCAAGCACAATCCATGTCTGCTACAGAAGTTTAATAAATAGGAGCTAACAGAAATAGGAGATTATCTGATGGAGTTCTGTGTGATTCATTGACAGTTTCCTATTTTGCGTATGAACAAGACTCACAAGGAAAGTGGATGAAAAATTGTAAATAAACTATTTAAATCTTAGATTAAGATTACCTCAAATAATTTGTATTCTTGTCTAGCTTTGGTCAATTGACTTAATTGGATTTATGTTAATTTACGTTGCCTGAGAAACTTGCCTATTCCTGGTTATGGCATTAATTCAAATAGGGCACATATCATGTCAGATAGGGAAGCCAAGAATTTGAAATACATGACAGGCTAGCCTGAAATATTTATTGTTGCCAGTGAGTAGTTATCACCACTTCCAAAGTCATATGCAACAGATATTGAGTCTGTTTTAATTTGCTTATGGAGACTTCTTTTTGAGAAATATTATTAAAAATACATATGTAATTGTATTTTACACTAAAATCCAAATGAATTCAGTGAAAAGTTAGGAAAATCATATAATAGAATAGTATTCTGGGAAAAAACTTTATGGTGGGGGTTTTTTATGAGTTTGAGGAGGGGGTGTTTGGTTGGTTTTGAGTTTGTCTATTTTCTGGCTTGGTTTGGTTTTCAGCTAGGAATCAAAAAGCCAACCAAAAATTTGACAATGCTTCAAGAATTTTCTCTTCCCCTGTATCTCTCATCATGATGATATATTCCTAATAGTAGCTTTGTGTTGCCCTTCATTTTGTACTGAGTTTTGAGTTACATTCTTGGATAGACATATGGCACTTACAGAGATATCAGTATAAATAATGTCAATACATCCATTTCCCTTTAATAAGCCTAGATGAATTTCCACTGTGTCTAAAAAATCCCCCCAAAATTGTCAAGCTTTCTTCACAACATTCAGCTCAACTCTGTTTTTACAGTGTCAGTCCTGGGGAGACTGACCAGCTCCAGCACCAGATCAGTTCTTACCACAGCACATCTGTCCTTCCATTGTAGCTTCAACACAGTGCAGAAATACCCACATTGCTTTGAGAGTGCCAGCTTCTGCCTTACATGT
>WAAE01004401.1:0-33977 GCA_013400495.1 Nicator chloris
ACACACATATATATATATAATGGTATACATTATGTATTAAAAAAAGTTCAAGTATTATTTTTAAAATGTATAATCAGTTTTTAAGTAACAGTAAGATCTTTGCTTTCTTAGCCCAAGCCTCAGCCTTATATGATGCCTCCACCACCTCAGCTGCATTACAATGGTCATTACAGTGAACCATATGCATCTTCCCAAGGTAAGTTCATTAAATCCATGGCCACACTACACAGTGTTATAAGGTAAAACCTATAATTTATATTTGTAGCTACTGTAGCTATAGCTGAATAAATTAATAGGTGAATATGGGGTGGGTTTCTACTAGAACAGTCATGGAAGTGCTTGCTGCTACTCTAGACACGTAGGCTAATGTGAATACAGTCATGGAGTCACAGAATTGTTTAGGTTGGAAAAGACCTTTAGGATCATCAAGTCCAACCATCAACACAGCACTGTCAAATCCATCACTAAACCATGTCCCCAGGTGCCACATCTACATGTCTGTTAAATACCTCCAGGGATGGTGTCTCCACCACTTCCCTGGACAAGCCTGTTCCAATGCTTCAGCACTCTTTCCATGAGGAAATTTCCTAATATCCAATCTAAACCTCCCCTGGTGCAACTTGAGGCCATTCCCTCCTATCCTGCTGCTTGTTACCTGGGAGGACACTAACACACCTCACTGCAACCTTCTTTCAGATTGTTGTAGGGAGCAGTAAGGTTCTCCCTGAGCCTCTTTTTCTCCAGGCTAAACAGCCCCAGTTTCCTCCACAGTTCCTCCTCCATATCCTCTCCTATGGGAGATGAGCAATTCTTGTTAGAATAGCATGTACAGCAATTGTAGACTGAAGTGTCTTGTGTGAGTTTAAGGTAACAATCACTTTTTCTGGTTCATGTATCAAACTGGTATGTTATGGCATTGTGAGATTCTTGTCAACATTGGTCTGAATAGCTGCAAAGAGATTGCCCCAAGGTAATTCACACAACTAAAAAATTTAAAAAAAAATTAAACCCAGAATGCAGGAGGAGAGACATTTGTCTAAGTTTTCTAGACTGCGAGGTGTTGAGGAATTCAAAGGCTGAAGAAGTTTGCAGGTTATGGACTTGGTATATATTTGGTTGAAACAAAGAAAGAAAAAACCGAAGCAAACCCTAAGTAATATTCTCAAGCAATGTAGACTCCTTATCATACCAGTTTACAGTGGAGTCATGGCTGCTTTCTCTCGTTATTTTCATTGTTACACGTTGTGTTTTTAATTAACGAAGTTGCTGCCCTGAAGGGCTGAATCTAATCTTTTGCAAAGTCTCTTCAAGTTTGATAGGAGCTTTCCAGGCTTACAGATCTGCTGGATAAATAGTAGTCTAAAAAGCCAGCTCACTGGGAAAGGAATAAGCACATCTTCTACCAAAACAGAGTTACACAGGTCTCAATGCAATACAGGTATTCAGCTACATTCAGAACGCAAATGAATTCTTTGCAGTTTGGTGTTATAGGTAGTGCTGGGTACTTGCTACTACAAGTGCCCTATTTTTGAAATTTTTTTCATAAAACACGTTTTGATTGTCAGCAAATTCATTAACATAAATGTGGCAGTTATTTTGGCAAACTCAAACAGTTACATCATTAAGGCATCTACAGCAATGACTGAATTGTTCTCTGGAGACTGGCAAATTGTACATCCAATGAAGTAATAATTAAAATGATTAAATATCTTGGATGTATAAACTGTTAGACCATTTTCTTTACAGTGTAGGTATATATATGTGTCTGAACAATATATGGTGGTAGTATAAACTACCTCTAAGATTTCTGGAGAAAAGTTAATTTGATTTTTTTTTTTTTTGAGGTCTTGTGGTGCTATACCTACATATGTCCTGCAGGAGTAGAAAAGAGAAGAGCAAGGGGTTTTGTTTGCTTGTTATGAGGCTGTTTTTAGGTTTTTTGGTACTATTTTTGTTTTGGGGTTTTGTTGTGGTTTCTTTTTTTCTTTCTTTCTTTGCTGTTTAAACTGATTACATTAGTTCAAGTCCTATTGTGGACATTCATTTTTTCAGTGGTGTGGTTTGATTGATATGGACTTTGTGTATCTTGGACTGAAACTTAGGAAGCCTATCCTAAACAGAAGAAAGTAATTCATGAACAGATGGTGTTTTCCCGTAGGGATTTGCATGATTGAAATATAATACATTATTCTGGTGTATACACCTTGGGTATCAACGACAACAGAAAAGCTGTGATTTTGGTTTGGGTTTTTTTTCTTTCCCATTTCAATACATAGCTAAGAATAACTGAGGTTTTGAAAATCTCAAACATTGCCTTAGCTACATCTTAATAGTGGATAGCTTTGTTTGATATCCTGGACATAAAGATTGTTCTCAAACTTTACTTTCAGATAACCTCTTTGTGAGCAATCAGAATGGATACTACTGTCACTCTCAGACTAGCTTGGATAGAACCCCTCATGACTACAGTGGTCGGATCCGCAATGGGAGTGTCTATAGTGCGCACAGCACAAACTCCTTGAACAATCCACAGCATTACTTGCAGCCATCCCCCATGTCCTCTAACCCAAGCATTACTGGAAGTGATGTCCTCAGAACTGATTATGTCCCATCACACAGACACAGTGCACTAATACCACCTTCTTATCGTCCCACGCCAGACTATGAGACTGTGATGAGACAGCTCAACAGGGGGATGGTGCACACGGACAGGCAGAGCCATTCAATGAGAAATCTTAACATCAGCAACTCGTATGCTTACAGCAGGCCTGATGCCTTAGTTTACAGTCAGCCTGAAATTCGGGAGCATGCCCACTTTGCTGCCCCACAGTCTAACCATTATCCATTTAACCTGAACTACAGCTTCCATAGCCAGTCCCCCTATCCCTATCCTGCTGAGAAGCGCCCAGTTGTTGGGGCAGTCAGTGTGCCTGAGCTGACAAATGTGCAGCTCCAGTCTCAGGATTACCCAGCACCGAATATAATGAAGACTCAAGTCTACCGACCACCGCCCCCGTACCCGTACCCAAGACCTGCAAACAGCACTCCAGACCTTTCACGGCACATCTACATCAGCAGCAGCAATCCAGACCTTATCACAAGGCGAGTGCACCATTCTGTCCAGACATTTCAGGAAGACAGCCTGCCTGTGGCACATTCTCTTCAGGAGGTCAGTGAACCTCTGACATCGGCACGCCACGCTCAGCTGCAGAAAAGGAACAGTATTGAAATAGCAGGCTTGACTCCCAGCTTTGAAGGAATAAGAATTAAAGAGAGGACCATGTCAGCTTCTGCAGCAGATGTGGCTCTTCCACGAGTTATCTCTGAAGGGTCACAGCCCAACATTCTGATGGAGAGAACGAAGCAAAAAGAAGGTGAGCAAGAAGAATGTGTGAACTGTGATCACAAGAAAACCCTTTCAGATGCCACTATGCTGATTCACAGCAGTGAGGAGGAAGAAGAATTTGAAGAAGAGAATAAGGCCAGTACAAGTCTTTCTCCTCTCCCTGAAGATCAAACCCAACTTTCATCTGTTATGGGAGGTTATTCTCATGATTCAGTTCTAAACTACCCTTACAGCTCTGTTGCTTCATCTGCTGGCCCTTTGCATATTCTTGAGCCTAAATTGCATATCACAGAGGCAGAAAAGAGAATGAAAGATATGAGCCCTGTTCATTTACTAGTAGAAAGCCAGGTACAGAGAAGAGGGGAAGGACTGCTTACTCCATCTATGTCAGAATCTGATCTTACAACATCAGGGAGATACAGAGTAAGGAAAGATTCAGTAAAGAAGAGGCCTGTGTCCGATCTTTTGTCTGGGAAGAAGAATATTGTGGAAGGCCTTCCCCCTCTAGGTGTAAGTGGATACTATTTGTCTTGTTTCGGGTTGTCTGTAGCAGTTGATTGTTGTTTTTGTTTGAGGTTTGCGGTTCTTTTAATCAGCCTGAGATGCTTTTAAAACATATGAATTAAAAGCTATTTTAAGCTTGACCTTTATATTTCTATGTTTCCCTGGTTAACTTTGCTTAGCTATCTTTTCTCCCCTTCTCTGCCATGTCTGAGTTCTGTTTGTTTAGTCCACCCACACAAATCCAGCTATGCAGTCTCTATCCATCTGAAAACCTAACCTGGCTAGGAACTTTAAAAGGAAGCAATTTAAAATCAGTTATAGATCCCTATTCTGCCCTACTTCTTATCTGGAGAAGAAGCAACTCTTGCCATTCAACTTTCTCATCTTCTTCTCACTGAAAAATATGTAGCCAAAATATTTACTTTTTAAAAAATTTGTTTGCCTGCTTCTTCCTGACACCTTAAGGAATAAATTCTTTCCTTGCATTCTCTTCTTTACTTCAGGCCTTCCCTTTTTCATATCCGTTCCCTTTTGCCTTCTCTTCAAGCTGTTTTTATCCACTGAAGATATTTCTTGCTTGCCATATCTCTTTCTCCTACTCCAATCTTAGGACACTGTAAATAGTGAAAAACTGCAAGTTTCACCTTTCCCATCATTCCCACCTCATAGAAACATCAAGGTCTATGTGGACTGCACAATTTCAGTGGCACTCCTTAGCGCCCACTTTGCTTTAAACTTTTGTTCAGTTTTATGTAGTTTATGGCAGATTTCAGGTGCTAATAGAGGAAGACCATTTATTATTATTATTTTGCCTTTTAAAATCGATTGATACCTGAGTTAGTGTGAACTATTTTTCTGCACAAATTGGACTGCAGGGGAACGGCTATGTGACTTGTACTGCTGTGGTAACAGCAGGTACTGCAAAAACTAACTTATACAAAAGCTGTGTATTGAAATAGTTACTACTCACTAGTTTTTGTCTGTCAGATGTGCTATATCTGGAACTGAACACAATGAAATGAACCTCCATCAGCTTAAATTCATTTTATATTTGTGTATGTTTTTCTACATCTTCTTTCTCCTGTTTTCTTAATGTGGATATAGGGGGGAAAAAAGGGATACCTTCCTCCTTGTGTTCACATTTAGATAGTTACTTAGTATTTGTTATCTAAAACATACATTTTCAGTCAGTAATGTGTCCACCAAAATCATACCATGCTGTTCCTTTTGACAGTTATGTACTTATGACACGTTCCTATCAACCTTAAAATTAAACCAGTATTAGAACTTTTTCATTGAAAGTGTTCCTAACATAGTTTCTAGTTCTGAAACAGAGTGTTCTTGCGTAATACAGAACATTACTTTTCTGTATTCATAATTGAGATGAATACAAAAAGCAATACAAAGTTGACCCCTACCAATGCTTGCAGATTTTGCTTTTCAATGAACTTTTGTTGTTGTGTTTGTTTTCACTTCACTTTTAAATGCAGTCTCATCCTCTTAGCTTTGTCTTCCTATTTCTTACCACCATTTAACTTTTGAAAGCATTGATTATCATTCAAACAGCATATGCACTCATACTTTCAGTGTATTTTTGTTAGCAATTAAACTTAGCAACAGCAGGAATGATGAAGTTCCCTCTTACCCTTTTTAAAGGAATAATTTGAATTGATTCTCTCATAGAAATTCCTCTTTGATATTTTTCATCAAATAATGGATGGTAATTTCATAATTTAGATTCATGGCCTAGTCCAGGACTCAAATCTGTCTGCAATTCCGTGTTCATGTTTTGTATGTCAAGTTTGTTGCAAACTTAGTAAAATGCTTAACTATATCCAAATATCTGAATGATATATGATGCCTGATTATAGGGAAGAAAAGTGCCTGCAAACTGAATAGTCTAGTAAGGAATCATTTTTCTGTGTTTTTGGGTTTGGGAAGTGATCCCAGGTCTGTTCCAGAGTGTTAATTATCCAAAGTTGCCACCTCACACCCTCAGTCATGGGCTTTGTAGAGAACAATATTTGTCATTCTCATGCAGTTTCATTAACCTGTCTGGAATGAAGACATACTTGTGTTATGTCCTTGGAGGAATGTAGTCCCACCACCCTAATCTCTCACTGCAGTGCTTGTCAAAGAAAAAGGTCAGAGCTGCTCACAGAAGGGGCCAGAGAAGTATCTTTTGCTTAGTTGAACTCAAATGGTTTCTGCTTTATAACTTTATCAGATATTTAAGAATATTTACAATTTTTAGCTTTTCTTTTGCAGGGTATGAAAAAGAATAAAAATGATGCCAAAAAAATGGGACCTCTGAAGCTAGCTGCCCTAAATGGACTGGCATTGACTAGAATGCCTCTGCCAGATGAGGGGAAGGAAGAATCAACAAGAGCAACAAATGATGAACGAGTATGTTCAAGTTTTTTAATGCTTGATTGACACTAGCAATTTTTCAAAATTACATGGTTATGAATGGTACATTTTATTGACTGTAAAATGCTTCATATTAAGGCAACTCAACTCAGATGTTGAGAATAGAAACAAAATAAACAGATTCCTGATTGACAAGTCATTGCTAGAAGTATTGGGTGTAACTCTGATTTTCCTTTAAGATGACAGTGATTCAACTATAGTTTACCCTTTGAACATACAGGAAGTGAATTAACTGGTACCTACTGATACCTTTTTGTGCAACTTACCCTGTTTTCTTTCTTAATTTTGGGTTTTCCAGAGTGAAAAGGTGTAAAAAATCTGAGTGTGAGATTGATTTTATTTACAATTATTAGTAATTCCTGTGGTGTTTGGAGTATGTTTTGCAGTTAAATTTCATCCCCAGAATATAACTTGTGCAGATTGTGTTTGTCTGTTTTCTTCAGGTAGAGCCCATAAAATATAGGTGGAACTTGTTTGATCTGCTGAATTTTAAACTCGGTAAAAGATGTCAGATTAATGAGAGGACATCAGGTTCTAGAATTTGAGGATCATTCTTTGAGAAATATAAGACTCCATCAGCTTGTGTCAGGATAAAAAAAATCAGTAAATCTGCTTTAGCCTGTCTCATATATCATTAAAGAAGTGCAGGAAAGTGAAATACAGTCAATATTCAGGCTGTGACGGGCTATGAAGAGCAGTGCTGCCATCACACATCTGACCAGGGAGCAACTAGATACAGCAAATTCTACAGTGACTATTGCCCATTCTGCAACCAGTGGTCTCTGTGGAATCCTATTCTGGGCATGGTTGGGCGGTCCCCTCTAGCTCAATTTTGTTTCTAGTCACTAGGGTTCTAATCAAGGGATTAGAACCTGAAGGAATAGTCCTGCTCTCACAGCTGCAGTTTAAATGAACAGACCAAGGAAACGAATTGCAAATCACTCAGTAAAAATTACATATACAATGCTCTAAGATAAAGGGACAAAAATTAACATTGTATTACTGAGATACAGGTTTAGTACCCGTGCTGGGTATTTCCTCTTACGAAGAGCCATCATCTCTTTCTGGGTTGGCCTTTACTGGATTCACCTGTGTTTGTATCCAGTCAGCTCTGCCCAAAGCGCTGTGCCAAAGAAGAAACCATAAAGTCAAGCTATGACAAAGTCATGTCACTACACTTTCTCTTCAGGCAGTCTTATGGAGGTAGAATAAATACCATGGAACAGGAATAGTTCCTAAAACAGTTGAGAAGAGGCAATGCAAAGTAGACATGTGACGTAAAAGGAAGTCCAGAGTGCAGGTATTTTAGAAGATAAGTTTAGTGTTGTTTCATTGCTCAACTTCATGATATTATCAGTTTAAATATGTGAATTTAGCCTAAAGATAATAAAGGAATTTGTACAGTTGATGTAATGATGTGCAAATTGCATATGATGGAAGTTTACACCTTCCTCTGCAACGTTTGGCATACTCACTTGATATAAGACACTTCTATGACCTGATACCACAGAGCAGTTGCTGTAAGAATCTGGGGACATGTGACATAGATGAAATTTTCTGGCTGAAATTTTACATATTTTTCCTCCTTATTGTTGGCAAAGAGATGCAGAAATTCCAGAAGTGTCTTATGATTTAGAAACCACTTGGTTTGAAAAGAATAAAGGGAAGGAGGGTTTATGAAATAAAAAAGAGAAGCAGTTTATTAAATGAAAAAGATTGAATTATACTATTAGAAAAAATTCTGGGTTTATACTTTAACTGCAGCAAGTTTCTAAGGCACCTTTCCCGCTGTGAGCAAAATTTAGTTTTTCTCCATCCAAACACCTAAGTTTGTGGGGGTTTTTTATTATTTTTGGGGTTTTTTATTATTATAAGGTTAAAGGAGACCTTTCAAATGATGTCATCTAGCTGCTATATTGAGCAGGTGAATCAAAGGAATTTGAAGCAGTATGCAGTATGGTATAGCTGTCTGGTTGGTCAATTTTTTTTCTCCCCAGCTGGGCTGTCTTTACAGAAACTATGAAGAAATTTTTCCTTTACCAGCAGTATCCACATAAATTTTTGTGACCGAGTGAAGTATAACAGGCTGCTTAGTTTTCACTTGCACAAGATTCCTCCTGGTTAAAGTTGCCTCTAATTTATTCCGGTATGTTTATGGAAACATTAACAGCTGGAAAAGCACTGAAGAAGTGTGTAGGAGAAGAAAGTACATACATTTTACCCTTCCTGAATCCTCTGCTAGAACAGACACCTCAGGATGTGACTTTGCATGGTTACCTGTGTTCTGTCTGGCAGTGCAAAGTCCTGGAGCAGCGGCTGGAGCAGGGGATGGTGTTCACCGAATACGAGCGCGTTCAGAAGAAAAGGCTGCTGGATGGAGAGTGCTCGATAGCGCGGCTGCCGGAAAACGCCGAGAGAAACCGCTTCCAGGACGTCCTTCCTTACGATGACACCAGAGTAGAGCTGGTCCCAACCAAAGAAAATAACACGGGCTACATCAATGCATCTCATATCAAGGTGGGAGAAATATTCTTGGAGAAAATTTCCCAGTTCATGTGGTAACTGAAAATGTATTTGGCTATCAGTTTTGGTTTGGTAAGATGAGTGACAATCCCTCCTTCTCTCCCTCTCAGTCTTTCTTTTCTTCTCCAGAGGTTTCTTTGGGGAAAGTAGGAACCCGTTTTCCTAATCACCTAGAATAATGGAGGATTAATTGTTGGAGGGATCATCTGTATTTTGCTTCTGTGTTAATTTGATCTACTGTCTCCTTTCTGTGTTCCCCCTTTGGGGATTGCTGCTAACAGAAGGCATGTCCATTCTTCCCAGAGCTAAGGAGGCAAATAGGTTTAAAATAAACTGGGATCCTCTGCAATGACTATGATGCTTTTGAGCAGCAGTGACAATCATTGTTTCTTCTTTTTCTGTACGCTGACTGTATCCACAGTGGGCAGTAAGCTAGCCCCTAGCTTAAGCTTTTTTGGATGGTTAGAGGAACTGCCAGAGCCAGGGGGAAATCGGCTTTTTCAAAACCTTCAGCTGTCCTCTTTCCTCATCCTTAACTCTTTAAGCTCTGTTTAAAAGAATTTGAAGGGTGACTTCAAGAACCTGGATGGCAGTTCATTCATTTTTTAATACATTTATCTGCTCTAAGTGCAACTACAGTTGGCTTCATGCTTTTCCTTAAAAGAATTCAGATTTGTCAAAGAAGCACTTGTAATTGTGTTGGTGTCATTTTTTAATAAATCTGTTTGTACACTGACATGGCATCATAGTTTCTTTGCTTCATTCACAAATGTTGACCCTTCTGAAGCAAGATAATATTTTTTCAGGAAATAACAACTTAGTAGTGTAATAATATTTACAGCACCAGAATATGAAAGCTTCTCTAAACCTGAATTTGCTAAAATACCTTAAATTCACAAAAGAGAAATACAATTTTGTTTTCTCAGTTTTACATGATGCTTATGATAAAAAATACATTTATTTAGCTGTGAAACCATACAATTGTGTCTCTTCTGCATCTAATGTGGCAAGATGCAGCCAAAAAATGGGGCAGATATAACTCACAATGGGCTTCTGCTTCTGCGGTGTTGCAGTCTTTTTTCATTTTGTGCATCTTCAAATGGCTGACGTTAGAACTGGGGAGAGGGTTTTCAATAATTACTAGTCAAATCTCTTTCTTTTTACAGATCTCTGTTGGTGGCATAGAGTGGGATTACATTGCCACGCAGGGCCCTTTGCAAAATACATGTCAGGATTTCTGGCAGATGATCTGGGAACAAGGGATTGCGATCATAGCTATGGTGACGGCAGAAGAAGTGAGTATACATTGAGTCAGGTTTCTCCCAGAAATCCCACAATGATTTTTTTAATAAACTGTTAGAGGAAGGGGATCTTTGCTCCAACAAATAGACCAATCAAAGATAAGTTTCTGGTGACGTCTTGATTTCTTCGGCAGAGAAATGAATTTGCAAACTCTTTCTGCTGGAAAGTTGGTTTCCTCAGTAGGAGCTGTAACACGCTAGTACTTCTTAGTAGAGGAGAGAGACAGCTGTTACTACAGGAACATGAGTTGTATGAATGTTCTTAGGCTTCTTGTTAAGCAAGTGTTCTACTTTTAAGGAAAGTGGGAGAGAAAAAAGCTTCAGATACTGGCCACGTCTTGGTTCGAGACACAACACTGTGACCTATGGAAGATTTAAGATTACCACGCGGTTCCGTACCGACTCAGGCTGCTATGCAACTACTGGTTTGAAGATTAAACATCTTCTCACAGGACAGGAGAGAACGGTTTGGCATTTGCAGTATACTGACTGGCCAGAGCATGGCTGTCCAGAAGATTTAAAGGGATTTTTATGTAAGTTGTATTTTATAGCTTTGTTTTAGGGTGTGATTTGTGGTGTTTTTTTAATACCTTCTGAGATGGCTGCTATATATGAAGTAACTTTTGACAGGTATGCCAAGCATTCCATTGTAAAAGGTTTCTTCACACCAGGAAGAGACACTGAATTATATTTTTTGCAAGAATATACCTAACAGTTTGTTGAAGTGACTCCTTCTGTCTAAAGCAAATAATTTACCAGAAGTCCATATAGATTGGAACATAATTGCACCCCATACTACACATTTGAGTATGTTGCAGCTGTAGCAAGATGGTCACAAACTGTCTTTAGTAGGAATAGGGGAGCAAGGCAAGGAAATCCTTACAAAAGTTAGATGATCCTTAGAGATCTGCTATGGTTGGGGTATGACTTGTGATTTACACAAGGTATCATTTTTCTGTGGTGTGTTGATTGGTAAATTACGACTTTCTGGTGGTCATACAGCATAACAGCAGAGCTTATGGGGCTTCATCTCCCACGTGAATAATTGTTACCCTGTTGAACTCAACAGCCTACTTGGAGGAGATCCAGTCGGTGCGGCGCCATACCAACAGCACGGCAGACCCGAAAAGCTCCAATCCTCCCCTCCTGGTGCACTGCAGCGCGGGAGTGGGGCGGACAGGAGTGGTCATACTGGCAGAGATCATGATCGCCTGCCTGGAACACAACGAGGTGAGCTCCTTCTCTTTCTTGTGCTTTAAATGATGTGAGGTAATGGAAGAGTAAATAACCTGCCTCAAATGTGTGATGGCTGTTCATCTGAGCAGCCGTTGGGAGAGCCTTGCAGCTGGGCTTGAAATGGCTCCTGGGAATTCAACAGAAGTTAATAATCTTCTAGAGCTGCCCACATGCACACCAGGCACTGGAATGCTCGTTTGGATTCTTGACTCCCCAAGATGTGGAGTGGAGCAAGGTATGCCCTAGGCCACTGAGCATATCTCGGGTTTGTATTTCCCAAGACATGAAGGATAAGAGTCTTCTTTTTCCTGGAATGCCCCGTGCTGAAGCAGAAGAAGAGTCGAAGCCGCCGTTTTAGGTTTTCTTTCTGGTTGTTTATTATTTCTTATCTTCAGATTCTCTCTGTGCCCTGCCAAGGTCTTGTTTCAGCGAGGACATGAGACGACTCCCGCCCACGACAGGCGGGCAGAACTTTTTATACCATGTACTATGTATCTTTTATTTCCCATTAATCACCAATACCTACTGCTAATGTCAGACATGTCACCTCTATCCTACACCAATCCCTGTGAGCCACTACAGCAGAAAAATGGATGCCAAGAAGAAGGACAAAAAGGACAAGGACCACACCCAGGTCCTCCATGTTTTGCCTTTGACCCCTTTCTAAAAATCCTAATATTCTACATTTGCACCCTGTGATCACTTAACTACTACTACTTTCACCCTTGTTACATTCTCGTGACTTGTAATTCATTTCACAAGCTGAAAGCTCTTCCATGGATTGAGATCCAGGACAGTGTCTTTCTGGGGCTCTGTGCAGGGGGGTCCCTGACCCCCTGCCAGGATCTCGAACCCTCCAGGGCAGTCAGAGGAGTGCCCTGGACTCCGACAAGCATATTTCAGGATTTCATCCTGACTTTACTGCTCCTTGCCTTAATTAGAATGGGTAATATTCAAGAACATGCTTTGTAGCCAGTCTCTGTACTTGTTATTATTTTGTTCCTAAGCGCAGTGTATTTGCAGTATCAGTCTCAGGAGAGGACAAAGTGGTAGTTTAACACAATAAAATCAGTCCTATCAACTGCTAGCCAGAAGTGGACGGCTGTAAAATGTTCATTAATAATATAATATGTCAACTGAAACTCAACAAACATATTGTTTCATTGTCCATCCTTCTCCTAACACTGTTACAGAGTTTTTCAGCCATTGGATTTGTGAAGACCAATACCCCATGAGATAGGTACCATTTATGCATATTATGCATAATTTTCTATATGTTTCCCAGATAATCAGTGGTGTAGTGCAGTCCATACTACAGGCATGGACAATGAATTGTCAGAGCTAAAATCAGAGCAGCTGATTTTGTCCTTAGATCACTAAGGTACTGCTCTGAACCTCCTGCTGGGAAAGTGTAAGCCAGTTTCCTTGCTCACCAGTCACTTGTAATGTTTTGTTCTCTTCTTCCAGATGCTGGACATCCCACGAGTGCTGGATATGTTGAGGCAGCAGAGAATGATGATGGTGCAGACTCTGTCACAGTACACTTTTGTCTATGGAGTTCTCATTCAGTTTCTCAAAAGTTCTAGGCTTATCTAACCCCTGCCACTTCCTAAGACACTCTGCAAGAGTTTACAGAAAGAAAATCTGAGTTGTCCAGACTTCCTCTCGCTGGTGTTTTCTTCATGTGATGAATCACAGTTACCATTTAGGGCCACCATGTGACTGTTAAATGCCAGTCAGTGTAACAGTCCCTGCACAGCAGGATCTTCACTGGACTGAATTCTTCCCATGTTCAGCTGCAGTCACATTAAGGAATGATTTTACTTGTACTGTTCTGTAGTACTTGCACACGTTCTTTAGAGTGGTGTTACTCTGAGCAAAATAAGTATCTTATGGACAATTTTACTAACATTATGTTTTGAAACATAATTGTTGACTGTGCAAAAGCTAAAATCTGTATGTGCACATGGGGTCAGAAACCTGCCCCTTGGGAATGTCAAGGTATTATGCAGTTTGATTCTGCTTTCAATTTTATATTTAGAACAATACATCTATATTTTTTAAAATGAACATTTGGTTTCCTCTGGTTTACTTAGCAAAATTAGCAGCTCTTAGATATTTTAAGCTGTTGCTTTAAGGACAGTTGTTTTTATATTCGAGATTTTTAAATTAAAAAGAAAATGAACCACCACAACAGAAAGCTTTTTAAACATAATATTTTCAGAGGAGAAGACTGACAGTGTTTGAACCAACTTTTCAAAAATCACGCAGAAAGTCCTGGAGCAGTTGTTGGTAGTTAGTTGTAGTGCCACATAATAGAACAGACAAGTGAAAGATAATGGTAACTGTTAATAACTTTCATTTGAGAGGAGGCATGTTTACCTGCAATGGGCAGGGGAAAAATACTTTTAAGTATCTACGAGGTTGTTGGAAACAAATGGATGAGAGAAAGTACATATTCAGTATTATTCACATATTTAGAGGACAGTTTGATTTTACTGGCTGAAATCAAAGTGGATGCAAATGTTTTAAGCACTTTTTTTTGCTCTGTTATTTATGTAGCTAAATATAGTCTATAATCATGCATTGTTTCGTTTGGTAATATACCATTACTAACCTGTTATTTTAAGAAGAGCTTTTTAAGTTGATGAAGTGAGAGAACCAAAAGGGGAGTAGGAAGGTGCAGAGTGGTGAAGTGGAAATGATTGTATGAGGCGTAATGGAGGAGGTGTGGCAGCTATGACTGCTGGTTTACACAGTGCAAAGATGACCTTCAAAAAATGTTAATGTTCCCAGCCAAGAAAGCCAGTAAAGCACTGGAAGTTTCTGTAGAATCCTCCAGATAATTTTGTTAGTGCTAGAGCAGACTTTGCTGATGCTGTGCAGCGTTGCGATGAAGAACATTTGAGAACTTGCAGAAGAGCTCTTAGAGGAAACACTGGGTAATTCAGTAGCTGTGTAGGTGGCTGAGTCAGTGGCTGTGGCATGGACCTGCAGTAGGCAGGTACAGCCTACTGTAGTTTCCATTTTGTCCCATGGGGCTGCTCAAATGACAATATCCCTAAATAATCCTCCGTGGTTTTCAGTGGGGACAGTGTGGTTTTAGCTGCCTTTCCAAGTGCTTTGAGATGCTGAGTTGAAGATCCCTATTCCAAATTGAGCTATAGTTTTTAGATATCTGGTTTAATTTTTAAAAAACCCTGTAGTAGACCAGTCTGCAGGCATGATTAAGTGTATATTTCCCTTGATACCCGCTTAGTGAAATGAAAAGAAGTCAGCTTTATTAGTGCTGAAATTGTTATTTTTCTCTAACAAGGGTTTGGAAACCATTAAACCCCCTTCAAAACAATAGTTGGGTCCCAAAACACGAATTAAGAATTATAAATAGGTTGCCTCAATTTTCTCTGTGATAAGCTGCTTCCATGAGGTTAAACACATGGTCTGATGACATTGTGCTAATATGTCATTTTATACAAAATCTATGACTTTTAGGTACACAATATTGATCTGGTGCTTTCAGGTCTGCTTGGAAGCAGTCTGATTTGTTGTACTCTCAGTATAAGTTAGATTGAATATTTCAGACTAGGGAAATGTTGTTCTTATATAAAATGCCTAGGAACTATTAATTGCCAAATCTAAAACTGGAAGTCCAGAGGAAACCAGTTACTGAAGACTGATTCTTTATATATAAACCTTGCAAACACACCAATCTGACATATCTATGTTGACAGAAGTATTGAAAGAAGCAAACATACTTAGCTCTTTGTATCATGCTGTGTTTTAAAAACATTGTTGATTTTTGCCATAGTTCACTTCTATCTGCAGAAATCTTTTTGAATGGGAGGGCAGGCTCTAAAATGTAGCTTGTACCTTTTCCATTTCTAAGCTTTGCACTGTGATCTTCGTAACCTGATAGATGCAGTTTTAATGACATGATGGACAACCAGAACTTCAAGCAGCAATTTCTGAGACAGAACATCAGCTGCAAGGCATTAAAAGGAGCAGTTATAACAAGCAATTTAATCCAGTATTTATGGGATTATCTGAGGTGGGTGAGGAAATGTGTCTTTTGGCTTATTTTTCTGTTTAGCTAAAAGATGTTGTGTTCACTTTTAGAGGTGGTTGTGCTCAAACGTGGTAGTCACAGTCTTGGTGTTTTTAGCACTGCTACCTCCTCCCCTTCAGCTTCCAGTTCTGTCCATCAGCAGTCTGTATTTGCAGTAATAGACTTGACCTTATTAGACTTGACTTCATGTGACTTTTTCTACTGAACACTGTGGGATTGCTTTTCATTGTAAGCATATGGCTCCAAGTGAGCATTGAAAATGAGCAGTTTCTCTCTTAGATACCAAATGAAATTAAACTTCACAATCTTCTTTAAAGAAAATGTTTTTTAAACCATTGTTTAGATTTTCAGCTAACTTATAAAATACTATTCAGTTTTTGGCACTTTTGTTCTGAGCCTTGAAAAGGGATGCATTTTTACATGTAGTTGTGCCAGGTGCTTCATGAAGTTTTGGATAAGAATATCCACTGTCCAGATCCAGTCACAGTGTGAGTCAGAGGTGGATTTATTTGTCAAAAAACTTAAAATTTCTCTAAAAGCCTGTCCAATTTTGCCAAATGTGCATCTGTTTTTATGGGGATGAAATCACATGATTATGCAAGATTTGAACAGTTTGTTTAGTAAGAAAATTGTATGAAGAATTCTTGCAGCAAATGGCAAGATGATGCTGATCTCTAGGGATGTCAGAGCTCTCAGGGACAGATAAAGGTGCTATATACTGTCAAGAGACAGATTTGGTGGTCCTTTGTTGACTAGGTAGGAGATGCTTTCTAGGATCAAATTATATGAAGAGACAGGAGAAGAACATGCAAACTGTAGTAAGGACTTCTGCATATTTGATTTCTTTCTTGGTTGCTCTGATGAGAGATTTTTTTGGCCAGTGAATCTTTGTAATCTTGGGCTAAAACCACTTCTCTAAGAAGCTAAGTCAGAGCCCTGTCCCTTACGAAGATGTCACTGACTTAGCTGGGTTAGCTTTAGGCTGACCCTCCTGGCCCTGTTGGGTGAGGGAGAAGCTCTGAGGTGCAGAGGGGAGTTTTGCATAGGTTCTGCAGCCTGCAGAGCAGTGCTCTCCTTTCTGCTGTCCCCCAGGAAGGGCAGGAAAAGTTTTATGCCTTAGTATTTCTCTCATTGCAATACCTTTCACACAAGTGAAGCTATGTTATACATAGAAATATATTTAATTCAAAGCAGGTGACCAAGGTAGTGTTCCTGTGTCTCTATGGATGAAAAGCTGCTCTAAGTTATCACCAACATTTAGAAACAAAAGTAAAACACAGTAATAACAAATAAAAGCAAAGTAAATTTTTCCTAAAGTGGAAAAGATTCTTGACATTTTACGTTTGGCTCCTCTTGTAATCCTGTGTATCTCTTTTTCAAGTGAGCAACACTTGGAGCAATTTTCTCCAAAATGGCTCCTTTAAATTTAATAAGTAAAACTGAGGCTGCTGCTCCTGCTGCTGCTGCAGCATATTTTGTGTTGGAGCAGCTGTTAAAATCAAGTGGCTCATAGGTTTCAATGGCTTCTGGACCAAACTTGGAAACTGCAGGGTTGTTTATCATAGCTGTGTAATGAGACCTCAGTTTTAATAGCATTACCAAATCCCTGGACTTAAAAACAGTGAACCCATTACTCTATTTCAGTAGTTCAAATTATCAATTTATAAGAATCAATGCTTCAGTTGCTAAGAACTCAGTGCTTTAGTGTTTAGGGTTGGGGTTTTTTCTGATAGTGCAAAATCGTGGAAGGAGAGTCCAGCCCTGCAAGATGCAAAATTCCTGCAGTTCTTCATGATACTGTAGGAATCAGAATGGGCTTGCTGCCAATGAAAGCTTGAGCCCTTGAAGTGGGAATACACACGTCTGCTTTAAATTTAAATACAGATTACGAGAATTAACCAAAAGAATGCAGCAGGAATGTGCATACAGGAAGATACAGCATTCAAAGGAAAAGTAAATGAGAGGTCAAAAGAAATTCTCTTGTGCAAGTACAAAATTTTGGAAATAGAGAGTGAGGATTTGAGGAGTGGCAGAAGGCATTTGGAGGAGGATTTGGAATGTTTTGTATCCAAAGTAGAGCTGCTAGTAGGGTTTGAGTCATATGGTATGTTTTTCATGGCATGGTAGGGTAACTGAATATGTAGTCATAGGTGTTATTTTTACTGGCTTTTTAAAATGTGATTTTTTAAACTCCAAATATTTTTTCAGAGGCTCTGTTATTTTTACATATCTTCCTTTCCAAATGTATTGAATGCAATCTGTCAGCTCAATTTCTGTTTACTTATCAAAGGTCAGATTTTTCAAACCAGTCTCTGGTTTTACAGATACAAAACACAGGGGGAATAGGCATACTTGCAATTTTGCAATGATAATTTCTAATGGATGCAGGTGAGATGATTCAAAAGTCTATGTTTTGAACGAAGCCAGGTGTTTACTCTTGGTGTGAGTTGCACCAAGTTAAGGCTGGGCTAACAGTGAGACCCTTGAAATGTGGAATTTACCATGTACTTAGAAGTTCTGTTGCAGTGCAGCATTTGCAATACAGTGACATTAAAACAGTGTAATACTGTGCTAAGGTAAGGCAAAAAAATCTTAAACTTTTAACTGCTGTTGCAAACGTGTCTGTAAAAAGAGAAGTTAAAGAAAAAAAATTCTTAGTACGATCTTGCTTGGGACCAGCTAACTTGGTGCACTCTGTTGGCATCACGTTACTTTAAGGTCTAACTGAGCTGAAAAAGAAGGATTTAACTTCAATGAGCATTTCAAAAAACTGTTGCTAAATAGCCTTTGGTTCTACTCTTTGCTATTTTCCACATGCTGCATTCAGTGGTGAAGAATAACCTCCAGTGTGTTTGTTTTGTTGAAGTCTATTCTTCAGCTCTGCTTAAGGAACGAAGATAGAAATCAAATGTTAAGAATCTAATGAACAGAGTTTACAACAGATCCAGCCTGTGGCAAGTCAAAAGTCTGAAGATATTTTAATGTTCTTTTGGTTCAGATAGGCAGCAATCAAAACTACCAAATTATTAATTTTATGAGCACAGTTTCAGAAGGTGCCTAACTTTTATAAAGGGAATTAAATACTGGTTTTCCACTTGGAAATATTTAGGTAAAATTAGGAGATTTTCTTTTAATGTACTTTAAAGACATTGCAAATACCATTAATTTTTAGAATGGTAGGAAATTTGATGGAGAAAACCCCTGTAAAATCCTCCAGTCTGCTACCTTGCTAATCCTGGATAATTCTGACAGACAAGGTGTATATGCTCTTTCCAAAGATACTTGCTTAAATTGCTTGGAAATACCCAATTTTTCTGTCCTCTTTGTGGCTTTTCTGGGGGCACTCAGATGGAAATTTAAGAGGCTTTACCTGGCAAATCAGCAAGTATGTACACTCCTGCACACTGCTGAAATCTCTTCATCCATTAAAAGCAAAGGGCTTTTGAAATCCTACCAGCAGTTTTGTAGGATCGAGTCCTTAGTGTCAGAGGAACACAGGATCTGGCTCCATTTTCTTCAGTTTTCACTTGAGCCAGTATGCAAGGATTTAAATGGGACTTTGTTTAAAAGTAGTGAACATGAAGTATTATTTTCTAGTACTAAGCTAGTGGTTAACATGTCTATTTTTTGCTATCTTGCCACCAATACTGTAAAAATGTATAATCAAACCAGCTTTAATTCTTGTAAAACTGAAATTGGTTTGTAAAACAATGTATAAATTGTGTTTCATAGACAGAAAAACTTGTATTACTGAATGTAATATATGTGAAATGAATATATTATAGTCTATTTTTGCCATGGAAATAAATATTTGAAGCAATTATGAGTTTTTATTGTTCCATTATTAAAGGAAAAATCCAAGAATTTACTGTTCATGTCCTAGGCTGGGACTTTGCCTTCAGTTCACAAAGGTGTGATACCTCTTCTAATGTGCTGTAAGTACTGGGTATAAAACTTGTGCTGTCAATTACTAATTGGTGTCATCTTTGTGGCAGGAAAGTCTTGTGCCCGCTGCCCTGTCATAATTTTTCACAGGGTTTTGCATTTTCTAAAGCTGTTTTTGGTCCTGAACTTCCAGTTTCCCTCTAATATTTAAGTGTAGGAGGGATTAAAAACTTGAACATTGGAGAACCCTTTCCAAGAGCACGTGAGAGAAGAAAGAGTTGATTGTATGCTTACTATCATTGGAGCTGCTGCCAACAACTAGCACTGAAGTTATTTTCATTCTAGAATTGGCTTTGAGTTAAAAAAGGTGCAACAACTTGTTCTGCACACCTGGTACAGCATGAGGCTTTGTGAGATGAACACAAAAATTGCACTTGTGCCATTATAGTTTCACACTGGACAATTGCATTTCTCTTGTCTTTGTTAAACATCTAGAGCGGTGTCCACCTACATCTGAAACAATCAGGCTTTTAACTAAAATTTTGTCTTCTAGGTGCCCTCAGTTTGAAGGCATTAATCAGCTTAAGGTAAGACAGTTACATACTGTAGATACATCTGTGCTTGTCTGACCAGCTCCCAAGTCCTGGGGAATGTCCTGTGCAATGTTCTGTGTAAGCAAAGCTCTTTTATTAGACACGGATTCAAAATCAGAAGAGAAAAGTGGGACTTCCTGGGACCCGAGGCTCGTGGTAAAGCATTCAGCAGTTTTGATCACACTTATTATTTATACTGGTTTTAGACCTCTGCAAAGGTATCTTCAGAAACCTAAGTTTCCTGTAAATCCCAATGGTTTTAAAGTGCAGCTGTTATTTTCCAGCCAATGTAAAATCCCCGTTAGAGCCTTCTGGTAGCTCGAGTTGCCTGACAGGGCCGTGACTTGATGCTTGCATTTGGCACATCTGGCCAGAAGCTTTCTTGGGCAAGAGCTCCAGGACTTGGTACACGAGAAACTTATGGGAGCTGCTGAGAGAAGTTTCTAGCTCAACCAGAACAGCAGTAGGAATCCAGATGACTGGTATCAGATGCAGTAGCTTTGATGCACTGCAAAAAACCTCAATCTACCCAAAAAAGGAGCATTACTGAGTCTGTGCTCCCTGCAGTCAGAGCAAATTTGTCCTTAGTGCCATGGTGTTAAGAGAGCTGGCATGGTGAGTTTAGCTTTTTCAGTGCACATATGCCATCAAGCTGGAAATAAAATGCTCCATTTGAGCCTGTTTTCAGGACAAAAGGTCAGGCTTATCCCTCTGCACAGTGCTGGTGTCTAAATAATGACAAATAAGCAGAACTGAGGGTAATGGACATTCTGGAAATGCTGCACAAATACTACAGGTTGAATTTCCTGGTATTTGGGGAAGGTGACTTTGGCCATGGGCTGGCCCATCCTACCACTCATGTGCCCCTCAGCTTTGTTACTGGAGCATGCCTGAGACTGCAGCACGGGTGTTTTATGGCAGGGCTCTGCTCTCACCTGGCAGCTGCTTCCTCAGGTAAAGGGAGGAACAAGGAGCTCGCTGGGGAGATGTGCCCAAGAATCCTTTGGGGAGATCTGACAGCACCATAAAGTGCATAGAACAGAGACTCTAAGATGTTCAAATAGTGAGGAGCCATGGAAAAAAACACACCCTGTGGAAAGCTCAAGCAAGGGCCTTGAAAAACGGATGTATATGCTGAAACTCCCTGTAAAAGGCTAAAAACTCAGGGTGGGATGGGAGTAGCCATTATGCAAGCTTGTGTCTGGGGAGGGGAAAACCAAGATAAAAGCTTCAGGAGCTCTTCTTTCTCTTACAATCCACTGTTATCTTAGATGGTTGTGCCCAGCTTTTGGGAAGCCTCATGGCCACCTTTTTTCACAGTTTCACTTGTGTCAAATATTGGGCAAAAGTAGGGTGCCAAATGCCTCTGAGCTAAATTTCTGATTGGAGAGGCTACACCTCTGAGATCCTGCAAGGAATTCTCGGGCTGACAGGAGAGCTGATGGCCTTTAACACGTTGCTTCACTTCCTTGGCATGTGAGCATGCTTATGAGTGAGAGAAATGGATACTGGGAAGAGCTGGGGTCACCTCATAGTTGTATTACTCATCTGGAACAAGTCTGGCTGCTGTGAGATGTAAGACATGCTGCAGCCCTCACACAGATACTGTAAGGGGAGTGCTACGGGCTTGCTGAATTCTTGGGATAACTGCAGAGAGCTCTGCACCTCGTGCTACAGATCAGGCTGCCTGTCCTTTACGAGAATGGGACAGCACAGCTCTGTGGCCTGCCAGCCTGAGGCTCTCTTCTCTCTCTCAGGTTTCAGAGGCCGCCCTACTCCATTTATGTAGCCTTTCCTTGCCCTTCTCAAGGTCCAATTTCATTCCTCCAATGTGGTAGGGCTGGAAGGATTGCAGGGGAACCTCAGTGTGCTGAAGCCTGTGATCTACAAGAGCAGCCAGGGCGCAGCAGCAGCAGCAGCCTGTGTTGGTGCCCTGTGGGGATATCTGGCATTCCTCCAGCCCAAAACGTGGTGTTGGGTTGAGAGCCTACATTTTTGCAGGCCAGTGCCATGGTTTCAAAGATGAATGCAAATGAAGTTTTGTATGTTGTCACCTGATTGTCAGGCACACCTCCTGCCCTTTGCTGTCAGCTAGAAGTACCTTAGTGGGTGAGCTGAAAGGTACCATGAGAAACCCGGCTACTATGGAGACTTCAACGGAGAACACAAAGTCCCATGCCCACTAGAGGCTTCATCCTTAATTTTGGTACCCTTCACCTGAATTAACAATTCCTGTTGCTACTCCTCAACTGCATGACACCCTGGAATCCTCCTAGGCTTTCTCTAAGGTGGCCGAAATGGAGATGAGCTGTGGGTGCTCCACAGCTCAGCTGATTTGTCATGCCAGTGCTAACTGCTGATTCTTCTTATGCCTTCCCAGTGATGCTTCATCCCTGTGACATGCTCGACTTGTGCTGGCCCACGACCTGCTACAGGTTTTGAAACTGGATCCCTTGGCTGGCTGTGAGCCGTGCTGGGGCAATGGCTGGGGCAGATTAATTTACTGCTCACCTGTTTGTGTATCACTTGTTTTACTACGGGAGTACAAACTGAAGGTGGTTGCTTCTGAATGAAGCGGATTTCACTAAAGGAAACAGGAAGATTGGACAGCTTGTATCTGCTTTGGTTGTTTGGAGAGTGAGAAATGATTTCTGTTAAAACTGCTGGTTGCTGTTCTGTTCCTTGTAATCTGTGTACATACCAGGTACCAGCTTTTGAGAACAGCAGGTTAAGAGTCTGGGAAATGCCAGAGAAAAAAGGTTGATGGCTTTGGAGACATCACACAGCTGCAGTGCCCTGCACTTGCTTATCAATGTATGCTCCTGTCCTGAGTGGTCAAAAATTAAAGTGAGATACTGGACTTTCCCATTGCTTTCTGAAGTAGACCTTGAGTTCCAATTTTGTGGTTTTCTCCCCTGTGCATAAACTTCTAGGTCTCACCCAGTGCTATGATATGAAGGTGGAAAAATTGAGGGAGCTCTAAAATACATTTGAAGGCCAATGTTAACAAGTGGCACCTAAACCTCTACTCTGCACCTGTGCTCTGCCCAATAATAGAGCACCATTTTTTAAAAGATGGAATAAGTAACAATTTCCCTTTTGCCAGTCCTTTCTTCCTGTATTCTCTTTAACATTCGTTTTCCATAGTTATTTCTGCTTATCCCAGGCTGTGACCAAGGGCTGCTGCCTCTCCCAGGTACTCAGACACAGGAACAGTAGTTGTGCACTAAAGGGCATTATTAGAAATGTCTTGTAGGTTAGAAACTGTGCTGTGACCACAATGGAACAGCCTGCCTTGGGGGCTAAAAATGAAACTCCTGGGCTTCATTTTTATTTATGCTGATGTTCTAGTTCTCTTACTCATGAATGTTGCACAAAACATTGCTGAGGAAAAAAGCAGCCCTTTTTTCCCCACTGTCTGATGGAGCCATTTGTACTTGAATCATGAAATGCTGTCAGTTGAGCTGGATCATTCTTACAACTACTCTTGCATAGCTATAAATGATGAAGTGTACAGAAATGCAGAGAAACAAGATTGTGAAGTTGTTCTGCAGCTAAGCCTAAATGAAAACTCTGTAAGAGCTTTAGACACTGCGTGGATCAAGGATAAAAGGATGGCTTGAAGGTTGTTTTTTTCTGGTCAGCCCTAAGATATGTAAGCACCTTTTTCTTTGATCCCGTAAATCTTTACTTCAAATGACCGAAAGCCCCATTCTGCTTTGTAAATAACAGAATCCTACCTTTGAAAAAGAGAGCAGTGATGACAAAACTATAGCCTTAAAGGTAAGAGGCCGTTTCGTTAGAGCAATGTAACACTAGCAGGCTTCTGTCTATTTGAAAAAAACATGGATGTTACGAGGTATGTACTCAGGGCCCACATGAATCTGGGCAGAACAAAGTCTTCACGTTGCAGATCACAGGAGCAGTCAGAAGCAGAGTTTGCTGCATCCGAAGGACTTGGGTATGTAATGGTGTGTGACTGCCTTGTTCTGCTACTGCTTGTGGCAGGACTCGAGTGTAACACAAAGTAAAACACGACGAGAAAAAAATTCAAACGTAACCAACTAAAACCCTCAGAAAAAATCCCCAGACCTTGCAATGCTGATTACTCTTACCAGTGATATGTGTCAGGCTTGCATACCAAGGTCTTCAAACAACTTACATTTTAAGCACCACCTTAAAGTAAATGTGAAGAGAAGACAAAGTTTTAAGTCCAAGGCAGCCTGAATTTGCTCTTGGATCTGCAGATAAACTGATTTTATATAGGTAACATTTATCTAGAATGCTTTTTCCCCACTATGTGACAAATGTGCCTGTACAATGAGAAACCAGTTCTGTGGACTGGACTGACTGCTCCAGTTACTGGATACTGGGGTGTGTGATTCTCTGATTCTTTACCAGACATTTCACTGTGGATCCAATAAATGTTCACACTTATGGTTTAGGCAGACAGGTGCTTTCTTTGTGAAAGGTCTGTTTTAATCAATTTATTTCCTCTTTTAAGTTGCAACTACCCAGAAAAAAAGTCACTGATGTTGAGACAGTTCATCAACAGAAAATATGGTCAAGGAGCTGTTTTTATTTATTTTTGTGTTACTTGTATTACAGGAAATGAGTATGTCATTACTTATGCCTTTCTGTGAGGTTCACTGCCGTGGTGTTTTCCTACACTATTTTTTCATTTACAGAATTTGATGGTGAAATTCTTATTAATCTTTAATCAGACTCATATTGACAAGAAGCCAAAGTTTGCTGATAGACATTTTTTACGATTTACAAGATCCAAGTGTAGAGATAGGTAGGGAAAAAAAACCCCTAAATTCCCATTATTGACCAAGAATGGAGAACTTGAAAAGGAGGGCTCCAAGAGTGGTGAAGTCCTGTCAGGAGAAATGAGGCTTCATACTTGGATACATCTAACCATACTCTCTAGTTTTCGAACCAGTCCCTTTGTGTCAGAATTCTGTTAAGTAGAAACAAGAAGCATCCCTTCTGTTCAGCTCTCTGAGGTAAGGAATAGAGAGGGAGTTTCCTTGAGAATGGGAGAAGGTCTGCTGTGATCACTTGTGAATGAGGACAAACCCTCCCTGCACTGTACTGACTCAGTCCCACAGCCACATCTTTTCAACAAGACAGGCTCTGATAGGGGTAGGAAGCCCTCACATTATCTCACTTGCTTTTCAGTGAGCCAGAGCACTCATGCTGCAGGCCAGATTTACAAGGCAGCCAAGTGAGTGTGGCAGATGAAAGGCTGGTGCCCATCACATGTACATGGCTAAAATAAACTCTGGTCTCCTCTCATTGTCAAGATGTGCAATTTACTATTGTGGAAAAGGCACCCAGGAAAGTGCCTTTTGCTTTCTTTGGGAATCATGTTCTGCACTGCAGTGCTGTGATTGTGCCAGACATGCCTTTCTCTGACTGGCTTCCTCTAGCTGTTTTTTGACATTTCTTTTTTGTCTGAAAGTTTATGCTTCACAAGTGAAGCAGTGGTCAGTGTCTATAGGAGCTGCTTGAAGCTGCAATGGGTCCTCTGGCCAACGGAGTCACAGACTTTTGTCGACGCTCACGAGGCGCAGCGGAGGCAGCTGGAGGCAGTTGTTATGTAAGGACTGGTACAACTTGGGCTTGTCCTTGGAGGGCAAAGGTTAAAAACTGACCCTAGGAGATAGCACGGGACAGGCTTTATCCACGTTCATAAGACTTCTCCTAGTTCCTCACCTACACAAGACAATGTAACTTGCCAACATTTCCTCAGAACCTGCTGAGCTCATTCTGCACCAATGGGAATGTCAGGCAACAGCTGTACTCCCATTAAACGATGACATTTGGGTTGATTTTGTGCAATGCATGTGCTAACTTCAATTTAAACTTTAACCAGAAAATACACCACCTCTTTTTCATTTGCTGTACGAGGTGACTGATGTGTCTTCCTCTAGATAGTCCTAGTCATCTAACTGTAAGCAACTCAATCCTTTTCCAAAACCAAAGCTGGATGCAGGATGCTATGCCATGGCTGTCAACAGTGCAAGAAATTCAACTTAGCAGTCTCATTCAGCTAAGAACTGAAAATAAAAAGCTACACTCATTAATCTACATAGATCTGTTAAAAGTTGGATTTTCTTCTTGTGAAATAGTTTGACTTTTCATTTGTGGGCTTCTGTGAGTGGTAACATAGTACACTACATGGTGGAACTGTTTGTCCATTCTGGAAGAGGACATTGTTTGATCTTAAATATATGTTAAGTTGTTAAATTCTTGCTGACTACAACATCTCAGATCTTTATAGCAGGACCACAAATGCACTATCTATTAATATATTTAAAACAATAAATATTTCATAACTTATTATTACAGCTCTAAAGAATAAAAATCTAATTTTAATATTCTCAAGTTTGTTTTGAGTTATACAATTATAGGCAAAACATATAAAATTCTTCAGATAACTGACCCTTTATCCTTTATGGTCTAGTAATTTACACAGAGATTAATGCCCTATTGATAGTATCCTGCTAGAGAGATCTTGGTAGTCTTTGAACAGAAATAACTGAAAATAAACCCAACGGTTTGCTACTGGTTAACAAATGGCAGTTCACCACAGAAGGAGCTCTATCCCTGCTTAACAGGTAAGTTTTGGTTACTGTTATGGATAGTTATGGGAAAGGTGAAGGGCCTCTGCAAAGTTTTGCTCAAGTCCATCAAGTTCCTTATTGACTTCCAAATCACTGTCACAAACAATCAAGTGAGCTGCCTCACAGGTGTGTGAAGTGTCTGGGTGTTGTTCAAATTCCACACCACAAAATTCAGACTCTGTCCCAGCATCCATCATTTCTGCAATATCTTCTAAAGAGTCCTCCCCACTCTCTGCCTCCCCCGACCCTTCACTTGATGACAGTGATTCACATCTGTTTGGTTCCTTTAAGGACAAGTCCACGGGGTCAAGGTATTCTTGACTTTTTGTCGATTTCCTCAGCCTGGGACCTTTCCTGGTAAACTTGAGCTCTTCTGTCATATCCTCCTGCAGATCCCGTGGGTCCAAGGCTTCCTGGCCTGCATGGACTAGCTCTGTCTCGCTGTCCTGGCCGCAGCCCAGGTCCAATTTCAGCACATCCAACATCCGACGCATTCTGCCCTAAGAGGTGAGGGAAGAAAAGGATGACACTTCTCCAGCCCCATGGCACCTCAGCACTGCTCAGACTCAGGGCTTAACTCTGACAGAAGGAAAGGGAGGCTGCTTGCAATCAAGTGACTAAATTAAACACTGAGTGTCACCAAACTGAATTGACTGTTGTCCATTCTTTGTCACTGTACCTGTGATTCCTGATCTGCCATGATCCATGAATGAGCAAATCTCACTTATGGAGAAAGAGTGGCTCCCCACTGAGTATTCTGGTTACCTTTACCCTCAAATATACCAGTGCATTTGCCCTGCTCTTTGGAAACATCACCTAAACCATATGCAAAGACTGTTACAAGGGCAGCACATACCTCATCAAGGCGGTTCTTATTTGCTTCTATATGGCACTCAAACAGTTGATCCAGAACCCTACAAATAAAAGATCCAATTATTGCAAAGGAGGAAAAACAACTTTTACCAGATGTACGTAACCCAATGACTAGAAGTTTTTATTTTCATTTCTTAGCTGAATGGCACCTCTAAGACAGTTTCAATTCCATTCTGTCACAAAGAGGGCTACCTGCAGCCAGCAACCCACAAGACACGTGCTCAGCAGGCAGACCTGGCTTGGGGCAGCACATGGCAATCGTGGGCTGACTGGTAGCACAGCTATCTGTGTATTTGGTCTGTTGGGCCTATGTGCTGGGAGAAATCAACAATCCAGTGGTGATTCTACTGGCATGCTGAAGTACCCAAAATCTCTTGGATGCACCATAGTGGCTGCTATACACACAAATAAAAAAAGAGAAGAAATAAAATCCAGCTTCAGTTAAAAAAATTCACAGAAAAGTCCTCAGTCCTGAGAGCTCTCTTCCACCTGTTAGACTGAATGAGAAAAAAAATTCTGTAAAGAAAATGTTCTGTGACAACTAAAGTATGCAGTCACTGGAACAGAATTCCAGAAAGTCAAGTGAATTTAACCTAGCTTACATCAGAAACTATTAAAAAAAAGTGCAAGAAGAGTTTTAATGGAAGAAAACATTACTGTAAAAGAGCCAGAGGGAGACTGCTCTCAACATTTCTTGAAGATTAATTTTTTTACTTGGTGTATTTAGTATTTTCATTGACAGCCTTGACATAAGAAGAAAAAAGTAAGAGTGCATAGAGTAGGAAAAGCAGCTGGGAACATTATCAACCCAGAGCAAGATCAGAATATTATGAAATTAGACTGCCTTGAATGCAGAATTTCAAAAATGGGTTAAGATTCTGGATATATATTCTGGCTATGTATAGAAATACTGCAATTTTTTTGCATAAATTGAGAGTTCTTTATTAGAAACAGCCAGTATCATATTGAAAAAAAAATCTGATTTAGGAGCTAGTGAACTTTTATCTGAAAGAGAATGTAACCCATGTTAAGACTGAATTCATACTGGAACAGGAAGAAGGACAGAGGGGGGACAAAGGACCTGTTGTGTAAAAGATTAGTAACTTGGTTTATTTAGCAAAACAGATGTTGCAGACTAAAATGAGTTCTTAGTATTATTTCACCTAGGGTTCTAGATCAGTTCTTAACAGAAACTTTTATCTCATGGTACATAGCAGCAGATCAATGTCAATGACCCAAAGGTATTGGGTCATTGACTAGTTCCCCTTTCTTACATAAAGCAAAAAAGAACAGGAAACAAAAGCAAGGTCTGTCTATATGTGTGTATAAAGAAATTATTACTTCTCACTACTTCCCTTACTTATGGGTTACTGAGACATAGCATTAAAAAATTGAAAATAACTGTAACCTACCTGTTAGAAAATATCCCAAGTCTAAGAATTTCATTTGTTACATCTTCAATGAAGGTTAAATACAAAAGCTCCTCTTCTCTGCAGGGAGAATAGAAACCCCAATGTTAAATGCTTTACCATAGAAATACATATGACATATTTTAGTAGGTTTAATCATCTTCATGGGAAAGGCCATTAAGAAAATTGTATACTTCTAGCATCAGCAGTTATTTTTCATAAAAGGTAAGGCTATCATGACAAACGAAGCCTTTCATTCAATCTGGATAATAACAAAAAACTGCAAAATATGAGACTATTAGAAAGGTGGTCATGGTGCTTTGTCTTTATGCTAACTTTCTGTTGTGGTATGAATTAGCACAGAGATCCCAGGTGAGGAGTCAATGAATTTTGGAAAGCATTCAGAACCTGCATTGCACTCAGGAAAGGGGAGCTAACTGGGAAGAAAGTGTACAATTGCAGTTTGATGCTCTGGGTAAAAGCTTCCAAAGGAGCTTCTAGAGAATCTGACTGCAGCTGAAAATTGCTGGTCCTAAATGGAAGCTGAGAAGGATTTAAATGCACATTTGGCAGCATCCACTCATTTCAACAGATCTCCTTCATGTACAAAGTCTTGTTAGTGTGAGACATGACTTTCACCTCTTATCTTCAGTTTTAATACCTCTAAAAGAGTTGATGCCACTTACTCTAAATCAGACACTCTCCTGAAGAGTCTGCTTTAAAGACAACAGGAAAGAAAACTCCAAAAGAAAATATTTCAGTGCTGCTTCTCTTTCATAGCATTTTTCTAAGTCTCCCAAAGCATCCAATGAATGACTCTATTGAGTCATTCTCCAGTCTTAACAACAGAAAAAACGAAATACATCTTGTATGATTTTCATTGCATAAAATTTGTTATCATCCCTAAAGATTATAATTTTGGTTCCCTCTATAATAAAGTGACCTACAGCTGGTATTTGAGACCTCTATTATAAGCCTTAAGTTAGGCAAACCCAAGCCTGTCCTAAACCAAAGAATTAAATGACTTTTCCAAGGCCACTTGATGAAGCATTAGTAGTGTTTCTGAATATAACTCAAAACTCTTCTAATTTTCATCAAACTTCAGTGCAGAAATGTGGTAAGAATGCCTTTCAATTTGGTGTTTCATTTGCCAATATTTGCTTCAGAGATTACAGACCTAAAAAGAAATGAAAACAAACTATAGGCATTGTACAATCTTCTTTGTTTTTAGATTCACATAAAATTTTTTAAGTATTGTATGTTTCAAGTTCATCAGTTTTAAGGACAGCTTTCTAGTTTCATGTTGTAAATGAGCAGAAAAATGGTTTAAACATACTTACTCAGCATCGGCAGTGCTCCTTGGTGAAGAGTTCTGATGACACCATGTCTCTCTAATCAGAAAATCAGAGGGCAAGAAAAAGAACATGCTAAACAAGCCCCTTTAATACCACCTTGAATGCAATTTTCTTCTGGAGCCACAGAGTGCCATTATACTATCTCCTTTTCTAAAAAAACCCACCATAACACCCCTAAACCCTGCTCCAGCAGCAAAATCCCCTGCTAGCACTGAAACCTGAAAGACTATGGTTCAAGAGTATTACACTACCTCACTTGATGCAGTGCTCAGAAGACCTCTGTGCTACTTCAGACGCTATTCAATCTCTGTTATCCATAAGAATGTTTTTTGAACTCAGAGCACATTTTTTTCCTCAGATAAAATGCCTTTGTATGAAAAGGTCAGAGAGCATATCAGCAAGTCATGCATGACACTTAGGTCAGCGATGAGGAGAATCAGCTTGGAGCCCTTGGGTTCTGGCCTGATTTCTAACACTGCTCTTGTATTGTAGCAATCCCAGTATTAAGTTTTCAGAAAATGATGTGGGAAATGCTCCTGCAGTGCAGTGTTTAGTTATAGTACTATATAGTCTGTGAGCTCAGATGTACAGAACTAACAACTGTATTAATGTGTTATCACTCAGTTCTGACAAAAATACTCATGTATTTCAGAGCTCTCTTTCTTAATTGGCTTCCCAGTGGAACTTATCCAAGAAAATAATGAATTTTGAAGTTGGGAATGGCCATTAATATAAAAAAACCCAACAAAAATCCTGTGAGAAGAAGACTTATAAAGAGAAATGCTAGTGAAGACTTATGGCCTAAGGACCAGCTGTATAAAAAGGAACATTTCAAATATTCCCTCCTGCTGTAAATCAGGCACCTTAGGTTGGAGCATTGACAAACATCTTTTTCTCTCTCAGCCTCATTGCAATTACATCCTTTATCTTCAGCCTACAACACAGAAATAAAAATCTTTATTATCGGTGCAAATGTGCAGCAAATTTTACCATTAAAATGAATCTAATAACTCTCTGTGATTCAGCAACCCTAGAAATTCCAAGTCTTTTCTGAGAAACACTGGGTAAACAGACAAAAGGGACACCTTCTTCTGCTGGGAAGTCATATACCAATTATCTGTGACCATAGCAGGTATTTGATATTGCACTTATAGAAGCAAAAAAATAATTAAAGGGATCTCTTCATGTGCCTCAGTGTTTTTTCTTATAGTTTCCACTCAGTGTTCTGAAATTCTCTCTCCTCTATGGAACTAATTCATGTCACAGTAAGAGAGAGAACACCTAAATCAGCTGTTCACTGCTGTGGCAGTGATGAAGGGTATTACCCCACAGGAATGGTGGCAGGTGTGGGAAGAGTACCTAGATGACTGATAGATGCATTATTACCTTTGATGTGATCTTCTGTTCACTTGCAACTTTTCTCACATTTACTTTGTCTGCAGATGGAAAGCTACAAAATTGAGAGAGGTATTAGATTCCCAAGTAGACTGCTTTCAAAATATGCAGGATGAGAATTCCAGTGCTGTGGAAATGTCTCATTGGCCTGAACAGAATGTAGTACTGAACAGTTCAGAAAATTTCTGCCAGATACACAGGTGATCCAAATTAATTATTTAGCTGCATATTAGCAGGGGATAACTAAATTTTTCATAGTAATTGTTCAGAATTAAGAATGGGGATGATCCTAAAATTAAAAGTACACCAGGAAAATAGATTACCTACAGCCAGAAAATCAACAGTTGCAATACAGAGCCAAAGCTATCATGATTCCTGTCTTAGGAAATCCCTAATTTATTCAATGACAAAACTGGAGTTGGACAAGCAGGCATGGAGGACACAAAAGGGAAAAGATTTCTCTTTACAAGGTAGTATCAGTAGAAATAAAACTAAATCAGAACTGTTCAATTTGCTAAGAAGTTCAATGCAGGAGAAGGACACTAATTTTGTTTAAAGTATTTTATACGGGGTATATCTGAAGGTATTTAAATTCAAGTGATAAAAAACCAACGAAGAGCTGCATTTAAGATAAAAAAGGATGTTTCCATGGTGTATTAATTAACAGACTGGAAAGTATGAGACTACAGGGGCAATAGTGGGGAACTTCTTGCATGCTTATACTGGTTAACTCTTCACAAGCCAGAACTATACATCAGAGAGCACAGGGAAGAGAGGGAATGATTATCACCAGCAGATATGAGATTCCACAATTTGAATTTAGTGGCACTTCATATCCAAACTATATAGATTAAACAGGTTATTCCAGAAAGAAGCAAAATACAACAGTGAAAAAAGGAAAATCACATTCTGTTCTAGCTTTTGCTAGGGCGTATCAAGAATAACGTCAGAATAATTACTCTGGTTTTATACAAACGTAATGAGAGCAAAATATCTTGCTTTTATGAAGCTACTGTTATGATAACATATAAATTCCAGAGTTTCAAAATAAAGCTTCAATCTCTGTACCTGGTCACTTCCGTCTGTGTTTCAGCTTCCACACGGTGCTTGTGGCGATTTTTCTTCTTCTTTCGAGCACAAGTGTAATACCTGTACTCACACAGGAATGGTTTAGCATCTGATATTAAGGTGCGTGGAGTAAATTTTCGGCTCTTAGTGAAGCATTCAGAGTGCCTCTCTAGAAGATCCCCGCCGCTCGCTCTGGGCTTCATTCCTTCACACCTCGGGGAACAACCAACGCTCACAACACTCTCGGTGGAGTGACTGCGTGAAATTGTATAGTGTTTACTTGGCTTTGACAAACAGACATTTGAGTTTGAATGATATGTCCTGGACGTAGTCCGAGAAGATTTCCTGGTGTGTTTTACGGGACTGGAGTGAACCAAGCAATGCTCGCCATGAGGAGAGGGTGCTCTTGATCGGTACTGTGCCTGCTCAGCACTGGGAAGGAGACAGTGCTCTGCTCCCAAGAAACCCTAGGAAAAAATAAAACAACATCTGATTGCAATGCAAGTTACCTGCTTTCCTTATGATGGTACTCCCAGCTGTTACTGTGACTTGGAGGTATTTTCTGTGTAAAAACTTTCAACTTTTGTAAAATCAAACTGGTTTCACATAAGCCGCAGTGCTTACAGATTTTAAAACCTTGTCACTGGAAATAAGAGAGTAATAAGCAAACGGTTTGCTTCAGTAGCACCACCACTGGTGCTCTGTTACAGAATATTGGTGGCTACATCAAACCACGAGTTTAATCAATAAATTTTAGAAGTCCAGAAATCATTGTACTGAGGCATATTATTTTATCTGGATATGCCCTGTTCATACCATCTAGGCAAGCTAAGGTAGGTATTATCCATAATTATCCCATGCTTAAAAATTAAAGATTATTTCTGAATTGTATTATGACTGTGGCAAAGACAAATAAGATAGAAACACAACTAAATTCAAGTGACATTTTAAGGTTGAGTTTTTGGTTGGTTTGGTCATTTGTTTTGTTAAATTAGAAAGAACAATAAATAGAAATTTTATTTCAGTCATAGGAGAGAGTTTTGAAAAATTTGCAATATCAAAGCATAAATACCTGGACAGGGTATGCACACTCATAAATTTGCTTTACAATGTGTCTGAACACTTTACAAAAACAGCTGTTGAAAGTTCTTTTCCTACCTAGGATACAGCCACCCACTGAATATTCTGTCAATCAGTGAAAATTATGTATGACATTTTACAATCCCCATGGGCAGGCACACTGCAGAACTGGAAGATTAAACCGGAAACCTACCAGCAAAGAAAATTTTGTATAAACCAATTTATTGCATCCACACATGTAACTATTTATGAACTTCAAGTTCACAGAATTCACAGAATGT
>WAAE01004402.1:0-48821 GCA_013400495.1 Nicator chloris
AAAATTATTTCTGGAAAATGAAACAACTCTTGCAGAAGTAGGAGTATGCTTACGGTCCAGCTGCATGGCAAGTGCAGTTCTAGTCATCAATAAATAATTCCAAAACAGAATATGGATTATTGGGTTTCTAGATAGTTAAGCACGCAGAAAAGGAGGTGAAACAGGTACAGCTACCCCTTTTGTCTCTATGGTTTTGGGTTTTAAAAAAATTTGTGGAAGCTCTAACATTCTTACTCTTGATTTTGAGATCATTTTACTTATTGGTTTACTTCCCTACCATGTCTCCTCTTCTTTAGATCCTCCTCAAACAAAGAATTGCTGTTTCAAAATCTACTTTTTATCCTATTGCACATTCTCAAAACTGCTCTGTACAGCTTGGATAAGAGCAACCACTAATTACTGGGCCATTGTTCAAAGCAAGGCATGATATTTTGTCATGATGTCCAGTAAAGAACAGGTAGTTTTTCAACTATAGAATGCCACAACCAATTTGGGCATGCACAACATGGGTAGTTAAAGGGAGAAAAAGGTGTAAAATGTGACTTTTCAGGCATGGAATTCACCTCCTTTGAAGTCTCCTGCCACTTTCCTCTGGCCTCCTGCTATCCCACAACTTCCTGATTCCATGAAGCAGCCAAGCTATTTTATCTGTAAGCACTCTTTCTAAAGAATTACACTATCAAAATACTGGATAAAAAAAGTCCACCACTCTTCTATTCCCCATCTCAGCAGGAACTGAATGATATCCTTCGGATTTCTGCAGGTATTTATATGCACATGCAGATACATGCACCCTCCTGCCCACAGATGGTGGTACAGTGAAGAGGGCAGTACAAATTAACTTCTGTTTCATTTTGGCTGAACACACTTGGCTGGAGTTTACTCTTGTGTCTGGGTGGTTGTTGGATCTTAAGTCTCCAGGAAGAGCAGATTGTTCTACTGACCTCAACATTAATTAGGTGTGCAACATTCTGTGCACTGGTAGACGAGGAAAGGCAGATAAGATTTCCAGCTTCTTATGTTTCACTAGAGGGTGAAGGCAATCAGAATATAATGGACAGAGTACATAGCCAATTTTAATCCTAATGTCAATTTGGCGTATGTCTTTTCCTACCTATAGCAAAAGAAAAATACATTTTTAGTACAGTAAGAGCAATCATAATTACAATTAAAAGTGTAATTACAACAGCATAAAATATTTTTTGGAATTCATTTTGTGGCATTTTTTTACAAGTGCCAAAATGAGATAAAATTTCCCCCATATGCTTTGTTATTTCCCCAGTTCTAAAAAATCTTAATTAATTACATTGATTTGCTAATCAATACTCATTATATTCCTATTAAGAATAGAAGTCTTATATGCACAGGAGAAAATTACTTAGAGTGACTTAGATCCTACTAGATAAAGAAACATCAACGTTCTTTGTGCTTGAGTCAAAGTGAGGGGTCCTGCTGCCAGCCTCATGCTCAGACTGCAAGGCCAGGTATGACTATATCTCTGTGGAACATGTTATACCAGGAAATATGTCCTTCTACATATCTCTTATTGACCAATTCCATCTTGGGTTTCTAGAATTTCATCTAATTGCTACATTTAATTACTTTTCTTTTATCCACTTAACTTCATATAATTTCCCCTTGAAATTAGGAACAGAAATCCCTAGATACACACACACAAAATAGAATCTGTAAAGTTTTACACTGTAAAACATGTTCCAAACCTAAACAATAGGTTAAAAATTATTTTAAAAATAAGCTATCTTACAATAAATGATAAAAATGTTTTCTACAGAATCTGAAAGAATGGACTGTATAAATTATTTGTGTGAAAACAGTGGCATTTCCAAACATAAGGCTTAGAGCTCTGTGAAAGAATTCTAAAAATTAAACAAAGGAAACCATTTTTAAAAGAGATAGGGCTCAGTGGGATTTATTAATGCACATCTTTCAGAGATATTCTTACTTACACAATGCAAGCAGTAGGTTAGCATGGACTTCCAAATTATATTTAATTGGACAATTATTCAAAGTGAAAAACCCAACACAGTAAACTAAGGAGGTCTTTAATAAACACCTTGCCTCTTGAAGAAAAAACAGGGAAGTCATTTACTGACCCAAGAGGCACAATTTTGTCTTTGGTAAATTTATTTTAAAGTAATTGCCAACTTCAGGAGTAACAATTTTTTAAAGAGGAACATGGTGCTCTCAGGCAGAATAATAAATTGATCTGTGTCCTGTATGATGGCCTAATCACATTAGAAAGATGTACATGTGGTTGTCTGAGGCAAATAGAGGATGTACATCACCTGGTCTGTGAACCCACTAAGACTCTTTTAATGACATATCGCTTTCCCTCTCTCCAGATCATGACTGAATTAGAGGGAAAAGACAAATGATAACTTACACAGGGGCTTTACAGCTCTGCCTTTCTGTCCCCACCTTCCTGTCCAACAGAACTGTTCCTTTATAGAAGTCCTCTGCAGTTCCCAGAAGATTTTCAATAACCTGCCTTCTGCCAACAAATATTCCAACACCAGGAATGAGGTACATGTTAATGGCATCATCTTTGAAGACCCACGGCCTCCTCATGAAACCCAAATGCTCTGAAACCCACTGTGATTAATAGCAAATTAAAAGCACAAATCACTATTAAAATGTAATGTTCCTTCAGGTCAGCTGGAGAACAGCACTGCTAGAACTACAACCCTGTCCTCCCTCTGGCAGGTTACACTTTCCAGATCGAATGGTCTTTGAAGCCCAGATTTAAAGGCTGAGCCGTACACAGGTCAAGGGCAGACCACACCTCTGCAGGCATAGTTTGCACACCTTCAGTGCTGGCAGAGAAAGAGTCCTGAGGAAACAGCTCCAAGAATCATCCATGAAACTTCTCAGTGGGAGTAATACTTCCTTGCATGCATTATTCTGCCAGGAAATTTCCACTTCCAAGATCTTTTCTCTTTGTCAAGGTCATTCCGGGCATTGGGACAGCATTGCTAAATAGTGTGCCTCAGTGAATTCCCCCCAGTTTCTGACTAGAAGGCTGGGACTCTTGCAGTGCAGATCCCGATAAAAGATTTATTTGTGGGGAATGGAAGATGGTGCCTTTGGAGAAGTTAATAAGTTGTTTTCATTTTAGATTCTTTCATTACTAACACTGATAAATCTAAGGCTAAGAGAGCATGTAAGAGTAATGAGTTGAAGCGCTCCTCAGCTCTTTGGTGATTATCTCTCTCTTTTAGCGCATTACCATGGGACATCTGGCTTCCAAATTTGTGCCTCTCCTTCACAGATCTGAGGACCAGCCTACCAATTATACATTCGCATAGGTTGTAATAAATCAACAGCAGCCAAACTCTGACAAGGTGATGGCTGTTGACAGATAAAAACGATACACATTGTCGTGCTGTTCTCCAAAAACAAACACATGCTTTTATCAGATTTTTTTTTTCTTTTAATCAAAAAATTGCCTCTTCCAACACAGAGTCACCTAATTTCACAGAGGACTTGCACTACACAAGGTTCCCCTGTCTAAACCTGAGCTGCATGTAAAGCCAGGTTTTCAAACAGGCCCTGAATTCACCTCCTGCTGCAGTCAAGGAAAAAAACTGCTGCTCTGATCCTGGAATAGCCCAGGCCCAAAGATCATTAACCTTTTACTCTGAGAAGCAGAGTTCTGTGCAGAATAAAGGACTGAGACAAAAAAAAACACCAACAAAAATCCAAGGATATATAAGTCTTGGATTTATTAATAAGCCAAGTAGAATCTGGATAGTGAATTTTCTTCAATAAAGGAGAGATATATCAAGGTTATATCCAGCAAGTAGATCTGTGTGGCGGGTGCTCCCTGGCCATCATCCTCTGGGTCTCCAAGGAATTGCTCGCAAGTGACAGACTCCTCTTGCCTGACTCCAACCCTCTGAAAGTTGGGTGTCTAATTTAACCTAATTTTCTGAAGAGCACCAAAAGTAATTCTTCTTAAAAGCAGTACTCATACAGACAGTGTGAATGCTGATTTCCAGGTGTCTTATGCTCTGCAGTGACACCAGGGCACCTCAAGTAGGTTGCTTCCACAAATATTCTGAATTTGGTGGGAAGAATTCCAGTGCCAATTCCAGTTGTAAAACTAATCACCCTCTTACCAAATCCAGAACAAAGTTGTTGTACTCTCCAGATCTGAAAATGCTATCAGGTAGTATCAAAAACATGACTTAAGTGATGAACATTTTACAACAGGCCTTTTTGAATTCTCATAGGCTACATGAACTAGCAAAGATTTGGTCACCCAAAAAAAGGTGGGAAGCAAAGGGCTGTAATAAGCCTTTTGGAATTCCTGTTAACAATTCTCATTTGGGGAATAAAGCTTTATCCCAAAGCTGCTTAGCACATGGTGGCAATTTAGCCACTGTCTTATCCTCCCTTAAAGAGACCAGGACTATTTTCACACCAAATGATGTGGAATCTCCAGAAAAGTCAAAGACAGAGGCTGTCAAATTCTGCCAAATTCCCCTTGTTAATGAGAAGAATGCAGCATAATCTAGCTAACTAAAAGTATTTTCATTCCTTCAGAATTTCTAGCACATCATGGAAAACAGCATCTCTCAGATGTCTCTACAGAACTTTGAATCAAATATAGTCTTTTCTACAGAAGTGACTGGACAGAAAGGTAGCATGTAACCCTCCAGCTCAGTTTTACTCTTTGACAATGTTATCTGCGAGAAAGAACTCATCAGACATATGTTTTGAACCCTTTCTTATTGATTTAATCTCTTCCTTTTACCTTTTAACCTTCCTTTTCCATTGCATTCCCACTAGTTTGGGCTCTGCTTTGACCCTAGAACTGGCAAGCCCCATAGCAATAAAACAGAGATATGCAAACTTACAGGTTAGGCATCTGTTCCCTTTCTGTTAAGGGAATATGATTCCCTTGACATACACGCTTCTTATTCTCATTTGTGAGGTTGAAGAACCATTAATTTGGGAAAAACCTGACAGAAAATTAGTCTGCTTTATGTTAAACACCATTCACCTTTATTTGACCAGTTTACAGAATCAGGCTCTGAAACTTCAAAATACGTCCTTTGTCTCAGCTCTTGTCTTGTCTCATTTAAAGTTCAGTGCTATGGAAATTACAGCTGCTGTAGGATGTGTAGCTGTTATGTAAGCCAGTGTGTTCAGCTTCTTAATATTCAGCCTTACTTTTTTAAAAAAAATGATACAACCTAATCCAGGTATGAGTTGTGTTTACAAATGACTCTGTAAGTGAATATTCTTGTAATTAATGTGATTCCAGGAGCTTATTTATTGCAGATTTTAGCTCTGGAAACACATGCAGTAGTATGAATAATATTAGAATAACAATCTGAGATTTTCAAACAAGTCTGAGGAAATTATTCATGCAACTCACATTGTAATTCTGCAAGAATTAGGCAACTAATTCCCTCAGGTTTTATCAAATTTTGAAAAATGTAAGCTGAAAAACAAATAGCAGCTGAATTCAGCTACATGGGGTACAAGAGGTCCCCATGGGGAGCTGTACCATCAGTAAGTACTCAGGCTGCCTTCACTGACTCCAGGACACAAATTAGTACTCCTGACGTGAAAAGTAGAGCAGAATATGAGACAAAACCAAAAGGCTCATTCAACTACTGCTGGTAAATTGGGGAACCTTGGAAGGGAGAAAAACTCCTGAAAACTCTTAAAGCGGTGTTAGAATTAAAGATCATTATTCAATCCACTAAAAAAAAAAAAAGACACCAGAAAAAAAAAAAGAGCTGAAATATAAATTCCTTAAATTAAGGTAAAATTGTTTATGGCACTAGACTGCAGAAATGAATGGCTTCTCTTGGGATGCTATGTTGAGGTTCCAGTAGCATGAGCAAACTCATATAACTGCTTTAAAACTGGCTCATTGTTTGCCACTACCATCTTACCAGGGAAAATCTTTGGGCAAAATATTCAAGAAATGTACTCATCTAATGGCTTTTTATCATTTGGGTCCACAGTTACTTACAGTCACCTCTATTACTAATTATTTTTCTGCCTCCTTTATTTTAGTCACTAAAATCTGTATGGGTTTTATTTTGCTAAGCTAAGTAAATCAGATTCTGCTATTTCCTCCAAGAAAGTTTTCCATTCTCCTGAGAAAAAAATCAGGTTCCTCATTGCATCTCTACATTTTGTTTTGAACACTAATGCCCAGAATTATATCTGGGACTCATAAAATTACCCTCATGCTTTCTTATCATCAATAGATTAACTTGGTTTTTACATGACAATTTCACCATGTGAAATCTCTATGTGTTTCTTTTTTTCTTTGGTAGTGGCACTTAATGAGCTTAATAGGAAAAAAAATATTCCATTTGTCCTTGTATATTTCATACATATTAACACCTATTTCCAGTTCTCCAGTCCTAAAGATGGTCCATCCCCTTCTGTATGATATTTCTGTATGAAATCCATTTCCTGCAGCACAACAGAAGATGCATGGGAACATCCACAGGATATACCTTGTCCTCATGGCAAACCTGGCAATGACCAGCCACAGATTGTTCCCTTGGCTCTACTCACTGACACATGACACTAAAATCCCAAGAGCACACACGGACATTAAAGTCTAAGGCACTATTTTTAAGAGTGGGACATGAACCTCACCATCCTGTCTTCCTACAGGGGGAAGCATAATTCCCAGTGGCCACTACTTTTCTTGTGCTCCTAGTGAGTTGTTGGTGCCCCATATCCTTGTCCTAGAGCACTCTTTGTAAAATGCTTTCAGAGCATTCAGGATGTAAGGCCCTAGGTAAGTATGTACCAGTCACTGATTTACAATTAATTAAACATCAGGAGAAAAGACGACAGTAAACCAAGCATTCCATGTCCTAGCCAGAGGAATATAGTGAATGCTCTGGTGATGTTACCTTCTCACTGCAAAGGAAAAAGTAAAGGTATCCATGACGAGCACTGTGAGCTCTTTGCCATTATCTTTGAACACGGTATCTTTTCTCTAAGGAAAACAAAACCTACAAAACCCCATTTCTACTAAAAAAAAAAATCTTCAAAAACTGCGATGAAATATAGAACACATTCAGTAATATTTCTAGCCCATGGATTAAAAGAAGGATCACCTCAAGGACCATGACAGCTAGAAAAGGTAAATGTCAAAAATCGAAGTGTACAGTAAAGCTTTTGCAACCACCCAAGGCATCTGCAGTCTCACCTATAGGGTAATTTAAGCACTCTAGCCATGTATATGTAGTGCCTGGCAGAGCTGCAGGACCAAGAGTTCACTTGTTTGGAGCCACCTCAGATACCCTACACAGGAGATGTTCCCAGCACAGAAATCACACAGGAGGACAGCTCCCGTAAATGCCTTCTAGTCAGGATCACACGTGGACCTGGACCTATGACCAAGGAAACTCTGCTAGTTGATTCCAGATAAGTAAACAGGCTTAGAAAAAACCTGCAGGACCTCAGAGGTTGAGCTTACTTTGTAAAATAAGTGAATGATATAAACACTGGTTAAATTTTGAGGCAGATGATTTTAAAAAATGAACAGAAGGAGACAGGGGAAAGGGATCTGAGAGGAGATAAGTTCATGACACGAGTTACAAGGAAAAAGTCAGTATTACAAAGGCTGGTAAGGGAAGGAAGAAGGAAAAAGTGAGAATCTTAAGCATTAGGGATTGAAGAAGTGGAAAAAATGAGGTGAGCAAGCTAAACACTGGGAATGGAAGGAGCCGAAAAAACCCTCAAAGATCAAAGACTATAGACCCAGATTTTCAACATGAGCTCAGGTGTCCAGAGAGTTTCACAAGACGTGGGAGATTGTACTATGGTTTTAGGACAGTGATGAATTGCTTGAGCTGGAATATAAGAGTTCATGAGAATTCTAAAGAAAATAAAGCAACACAACAGGCTTGAGGATCCAAACAAAAAAAAAAAAGGGGAGGAAGGAAAGCACAAATGAGTGTGTCAGTGTGTCATTAGGCCATTATGTTTGGCCTTTCCAAGAACCTGATCAACTCCTTGCTCTGTCACAGATCCTTGGCCTGACCTTCTTTGGTAATTTGCTTATTTTACCTCCGCATCAGATCCATTTTCCTTCTGCCTCTCTTTTTTTTCTTTTAAGGGCAGAATCTTGTCAGAGGAAGACTCTGTCCCTAATTACATGTGTGTACTACTCCCAAAACAATGGGGTGCTCATCTCAGAAAGGAGCAATGAAGTCACTTGCCAAACCAAAGAAATATTGTAGTAAAAAAATCTTCCCTTAGGGACAGCAGCTATTTAGATGGCCTGTTATATATGACTGAGTCAGAGGCATAATGATGGTGGCCGAAAGAAAGCAGCAACACATCCTCTGTCAAGCATAACCTGTTAAAAAGTCATGCGCAAGAGGGGAGAGTCAATGAGATGAGTCATACCTGGCCTTGCCCACCACGTTATCAAACGTTGTGTTGCACTCAGTGTGAGGGATGGAGGGAATCCTTCGATCCACAGTCAAACGGGACAGCTCTGTCTCCTGCTGCGAGCTCCGAGGGCTCCTCTGTAGGTGTCACTCCAGCTGCTGATGGCCATAGATAATAACAAGTTAGGGTACAGACTAACCAGGAAATGATACCACCTGCTACCCAACATAAATTACCAACTCCTCTGGGTATAATTACTCTTGTCAACGTGTCACATAGCTATTATAGCCACTCTTATGCAGCAATGAAGAGCAGCGGCAGATTCTGCAGAAAGAATGGGGTTTGTGGCATTTCTATGAATTCACCAGGAAAAAAAACCCAAATATGCAAACCAAACCAACAAACAACAACAACAACAACAAAAAACCAGTTAACTTGTTCCTGAGATGGAAAAGAAATGGGAAAAATCCTGTAACACAGAGCAGAATTAGTCCCTCTGCTGCACAACTGATGATAAGAGTGAAAACACAGAGAAACGAAGGGCAGTCTCCAGCAGGTTTCTTTGCCAGCTCTCTCAAAGCATAGGTCTCTTCTCATTTTCACAGACAACAAGCTCCCAAGTTGCAATTCCCAAGAGACAAAATGTGCACATTATTACTTGACACCACACCATTATATGAAAAGTCAGTAGACTTTTGCTCAGTCTGCAAGTGAAGTGACTTTCACAGCAGTTTTAGACACCTGTTTGTGAAACAAGCAGTTGTATCAGAAAGAGCTGAAGCATGAAAGTTAAGTGTCATTGCTGAAACAGCTCAGGTGTCTCTGAACTACCCCATGTTGCCTCTAGACTAATGCTACATTTCTTGAGCAAGATTGCATGCTATGCTGTCATCAATTCAGTCACTGCCATTCTATTGTAAGTGCTTTAAAACAGTGTCTGACCCTTGAGGTGCTCAGAGAGACTCAAATGGTGAAGAAACTGAGCCAGTCTTTTCATATGCTTCTGCTTAACGGGTCATGGCTGAGCAATTGGCCACTGGTGACAGTGCCCTTCTGGGCACAGTGACCATGAAACAATCAGATTTTCTCCAAGCCCTAAGACCCTTTGTAAGGCTGACACCACTGTTTTCTTTGGTGACGAAAGTCTGATTTCTTCAGCCACTCTTGAGCCAAGACTATACCAGAACCATTTGACCATTTACCCAACAGGCCTGATTGCACAATGAGGAAAACCCATGATGTTATTCAAATTCATAAATATACAATTGAGATAATTTGCCTTAAGTTTAAATTCACACTATTTCTGTGTAGAGCAACACACAAGGCATAGAAACCACATCGGACCCAGAAAAAGGTTATTTACTGAACGATATGAAAAGTATAATATGCCTGCACCTGCCAAGGGTCTTTCTTAATGACTACTTATGATTATAAAGGTAAGTTATTTGCTTGTGTAAAATAATAATTAGAAAAAGTAAAGGTCATTCATCCAGCTATAAACCTGACTACAAAAAATCATCAGCATACAGAGTTAGCAGGCATATTCATTGCTTTATAAACAGCAGGCCAGGATAACATTGTATAGTTTGCAATCTGTATTTGTTCTATGTGAATCATAGCTTTGCATAATTTTATCACATTCCTGTCAGGCAAAAGCAAACATTAAAAGAAATATTAGAAGCCAAGCAGTTAAATATCCTAGAAGAAGAAAAAACCCTGCAACTTCCTCCACATTGTAATGACCAATAAGTGGTTTTTTATCAGCTTTATTTGGCAGCTTGTGCGTTTTTTTCTTGCCATATCACTTTAAAATAATTTCTAATATGCGATTGGTTTATTTTGATTGGCCTAATATTGTTACATTTTCCTAAAGCACTGATACAACGGTGTGGACTTTTTACATATGACATGATTGATTAGGTGAAGATAAGAAAGAAAATATTACTTCAAGAGACCTGACCTTCTGTGCATCATCCAAGATGAAGAGAATTTAAATACTGCGTGACTTGCAGTCAGCACCAGAAAATGTTACAGAAAAAAAATATGAAAAAAACCATTTAGTGAAAATTTCAGCTATGACCAAGAACATTTTCCATTAAGATTCTTCTTCTCCTTTTTCACTGCTAGAAACAATCCTCATCCCTAAACTCTTCAGAAACAGCAAACAAAAGCCACACAAGGCTCCACTAGACCTGCAGAGCTCTTCTCCATCTTTACATCTGTCCTGCAATACATGTCAGCTCTTTCCTGACACTTTAGGACGCGCAGCTACTGCAGGGGATCTTTCCTCCTGCCCCAGCCTGGCAGTGAGTGTTCAGTATGGGCACAGCAAGCACTACCCCAGCCTTTGGCATCTGCCACGGGGCAGCGCTGCAGTGTCCCCTGACTCCAGAGACAGTGACTGCACAGAGCAGTGACTGCACAGAGCACTGGTGGAGCAGCAGTGACCTTCTGAGGTGCTCTGTCCCTGCTCCCTGCCTGTCTCCTGCCAGCTGCAGGAGCCCAGCCCTTGGGGTGCCTCAGCCATTGGGGAGATCTGTGGTCAAAGGAAGCCCCTACAAGGCCCCACCACAGCTGGGTGCTGCCATCCCTTCCTGGTCATACACTCTGTAAGGCTTATCTCCACCATCCCATCACCCAAAGGACAGCATGAGGGAAGAAATTAGAGATGCAATTGTGTGGGGTTTACTCAGCTCCACAGGTTTCATTCGTCACTAGCTGTCTCCCACATACTCAAAAATCCCAGACTCCCACTCAAGCCTCTATAATATCCATGAGAGAAACTGGGCATGGAGATGGGAGCAAGGAGCTTAGACATATTTCCTCACACCCACTCCTTTGCTCTAAATATACAGGAATTTAAGCCTGTCCCCAGTAAAAAAATATTCATCTTAGGAAATGGCTCCTCAGCTCTCCCCCAGCTTAATCCCTGTTATATTTGCCTTTTAAAAGAAAAAAGTAAGAGGAAAAAAAGAACTATATAGAGCTAAACATTTGGCAAAAGTAGTTTGCTACTGTAAAGACTTTTCCTCTGAACTATTTATCTTAAAGAAAGTCAGAGCAGGCATCAAAGGCAGCCGTGGCATTGGTGGAGTGCACACTGTGCACACTGTCACTTACTGTGATTGAAAGGACAGTATGTTTTCAAACAACTGCACTTGTGTGAAGTGGCATCAGATCTGACTGCTTAATCCCGATTAAAAAAGAAAAAAAAAAAAACAAACAGGAAGAAAAAAGGGCTGCTCCATTCAGAGGTGAGACTACACTGATGACATTGTCCAGGAGTAATTTTATAGGGAGTGGATAATCACAGCAGCCACAAGTGACTAGATTAGTGACAGGGTGCATCTCGGAGTCATCACCGTATTGAGCGTTCGGTGTGTGGCGCAGAACAAGGCGAGGATGAAAACCAAGGAGAGGTGGTTCAGAAATGCCAGCTAGCAACAAGCAACATTCACTGGGAAATTTTGTACTTTGCAGATTGCCTTCCCTTTCCCATGGGATGCTGCAAAAATTCAAGATTCAGCACTGTCAGAGGAACCCAAATCAAAGAGGAGATGGAGTTCTACAAAGAGGCCTTAAAAATTGCTCTTGGCCTTCAGAAGAACCCTACTAAATTCCAGTAAAAAAAAAAGCAAACTCCAAAGAAAAAACAGGAAGTCATGCAAACTGTTGCTTAGGAAATTTAGAGTGATGCAGGCAAAAAGTTAGGATATGTACAGCAAGGAATAATTTCAGGTTGGCAGAGGGGTGAATTAAAACATTAGATGACCTATTTTTCTGTTTATGATTTAAATCTGAGGGAGTAACTACTTTTACTAATTAGGACCAAAGCACTGATCAGTGCACAAAGTCTTTTAAAAGTAACATCAGACTCTCAGTAACACCATGAAAACAGCATTCTGCCTATGTGTGATAAGAAGGCATTTAAATTTCCTCATTTACAAAAGTTCATCTGTTTGGGACCTAACTGGGAAGCGTACGGCATCTTGATAATTCCTCACGTTAAGGAGAGTGTGACTCCAGCAGACTTTGTTCTATTCCACTGTGTGTTATCTCCCTGCACATTCCCAGGGCTATGCTATAAGAGATTGCAAGGTGACAGAATATGTTCATACAGCCTCTAAGTGCTACTTTGCAGGATGCATTGTAGTCTGTTACCCCGAGGCACTAAAGTGTTTAATGATGTTGCTGTATGTCATTAGTTAGTATTCTCTTAGTGGGTCTTATAGGAAAGCATTCTAAATTATAAATTGGGAAGCTAACTCAATATTAGTGAACAGAAAACATTAAGAGATAGAGGTTGCTTTTGTGGGTGGGTATAGTTTCAAAATCTACCAGAACCCCTCGTGCCAGCAATCAAGCCTGTAATGCCTAAAATGATCCAGCCCTGTCCAATATATATCAACAAAATTGGGAAAGCAACTTATTTGCTGGTGTTTGCCTTCTGCTTTTACCTGTAGAAGTATTGAAATGGGCAAAAGAAAGCTCAGTTACTTTCTAAACTCATTTTCTTTCCAGGACTTCATAAAAGTGAGATGTCACGCATCATAACTATTCGGTTAACCAGCATTTTTATTAAATATCTGTTAATTTGTATCGATGCCACATTCCCTAATGATCACAGTAATTTCCTTGCTTCCAGCTATTATTTGCAGAGATTTCTCTGCATGCACGTACATGTGTGTGTGTTACAGAGTGGGAGAGGGAGACATGGGAGAAACAGAGGGGAGGAAGAAGGCTGGAGAGTGGGGGTCACTGAATAAAAGCGGAAATGGAGCTGCAGAATTACAGGCATAGCTCACAGTGACACCTAGAGTCAATCCTAATACTTCCCCATTGTAAATCCTTGCTCTCAGGCTCTCTCTTCCTCCCCATCCTCTAAAAACTGTGTTTACACTTGCAACTGATGTTTCCGTGCTCCAGCTCTACCTCTGGCTTAATTAAAAAACAAAAAACCAAACACACAGAACCAAAGACATCCCACTTCAGCAAAAATGTCACAGCTGTTTGCAATAAAGCTAGAAAAATCTGGCGAGGTTGACAGCACAAATCACTTTTTTAAAACAAAATGGAACATTTTTAAGATTTGGAGAAAGAACATGAGAACTCAGCATAGAGATAACCCTGAAGCAGTTGGACATTTGCTAATTTCCTCATTTAAAAAATCCTGTTAATTTAGCCATATGTGAAGTTTTTTTAAAAAAGTGCCATGTGCCTGTGGTAAACAGGAGTCCTTGAGAGTCGGGCTGCTCCAGTCTGGCGGGCTCCATGTGCTCTGGGTGAGCTGGGACACCCACGGGGCTGAGCCCTGAACAACACACAGAGGGTGCAGTGCCCCTGTCTGAACCCAGAGGATACTTCGGGTCCTCAACCCCTGCCCTTCTTACTTCTGGTTCCTATCTGAGATACCTAAAAATTGGGTTGTGGGAATCATCTTGGTTCTTGCTATTTATCCATCTTTGAAGGTCAGATGACAAACTAACCACTCCTTCAATGCATTTGTGTGCACATGGCCGTAATGCCAAATTCTTGGACGGGGGCAAGCCTGGAAATACAGCTGTTAGGAATTACAGAATCATAGAAAGGTTTGCACTGGAAGGGACCTTAAAGATCATTCAATTCCAGCTCCCTTTTCCTGGAAAGGGACACCTCCCATTAAACCAGGTTGCTCAAAGCCCTGTCCAACCTGGCCTTGAACAGGGATGGGACATCCACAGTTTCTCTGGGCAACCTCTTCAAGTGCCTCACCACCCTCACAGCAAAGAATTTCTTCCATAGATCTAACCTAAATTTCCCTTCTTTCAGTTTGAACCCATTTTTCTTTGTCCTACCACTACAACTCCTGATGAAGGGTATTCTTGACTGTCTTATAAAAAAATTGAAAGTCATTTACAACTTATTAAAAAAAAAAATTACACCCAAATATAAACACGAGTGGCAGCAAGTAATTTGATCAACTCTTCTGACCACTAAGCCACTTATTCAGGATTTAGTGACTAAAAAAGGCTGTGTCTTTTGTCCCTTTGACTTTGAATGTCTGATTAAGTGAAAGAAATTCATCTAATTAAGACATCCAGAGGATCATATTCAGCTTTTTTTGATTTATTGCAGAATTTTAAAAGTTAACTTTGTTTTAGTGTGACTTTTATATATTAAAATTCAGGACCATCTGCACAGACTTTATCCATGCATATTTCAAACTCTGGAAGAGCTCAAGTTTGAATTAGTGCTGATGTGTGGACATTGCTCATCATTAACACACTGTACGTGTGCCCAAAAGAAAGGTCAAGGGATCCTGAAAGATAAAAAACTCCCAACTGACACTGCTACAGAATAATGATATTGGGCCTTGCCAGGTTTATAAACCTGTTTGTGAAATGGGCAGCTAGTGGGAAGTGGGGGCTTACCTGAGAGGACAATTTTGTACAATGCAATTTCCATCCCCTAGTTGGTTAGATTTTTGAAAGCTATGCCAAATAACACAGTTATAACTTTTAAATGACCAAATGTGTCGGGTACAAACATGAACAAGAAATAAGTAAAGGAATACCCAGCATGTGTTGTTGTGTAGCACCTCAGGTTTTGCCTGAATAATCTGAATGAGGAGTAAAGAAGAAGGGACTATAAATCTGGGTAGAAAATTAGAATTTTTAAATTAATATATTTTTTCCTATAAATGAGCAATACTCAAAATTTATTCCCATGGCATATACTCAAAAAAATGTACATTACTGCTTTTACAATGAACAATGATTAACAGTATTAAGTATTCTATTTTCTACCATTACATTCATTTTCTGATTATCTAGCTGTATCTTCTTTGGGTTTTTTTCCAAAAGGAAAGCAAACGGGTCCCATCTAAACACTAATGTTTTTAAAAGCAGGCATTTACACATGAACAGTGTCACAAATACCAGCCCAAATCAGTCCCCCGATGAAAACTGAGTGTTTAAAAGTCCTTGCACCTTACCTTCCCAGTCAAGTTGAAAGGTATTGAACTATCAATCTTTGGTCAGATAAACAGTGACAATGTTTTTATTACTTGCACATGACACTGAGGTCCCCAAACACTGCTATCTGTTGTGGCACATCCCCAGATATTGAGTTTGGTTCAAGGAAAGAAAAAAGTAAAAATGAATAGTTTTGGGGTCCCCATATAAATTTAAACTGTATGGCCATTATACACATCTGCAACAGCAACAGGGCATCTCCCTTTCTGACCCTGTGTGCTGACACAAATATTTCATGAACTGAAATGAAGATGGGCCAATGCAATCACACAGTACTTCCTCAATTACAATGCCACCACTGACAAAAAATTCCTGCTGCATTCCCTCTCTGCTGACAGGACCAGCAAAAGCACCAGGACAGTGGGGCAGAGCTCGTTGTTCCTTCAAACCTCAGCAAGGATTGATGATTCCCTTCTGCTCACTTTAGATCAGACCACCCAAGGGAATAGGAAAGACACAAGAGCAAAGAGGAAAGAGTTTGCAGCCCCTGTCCTCAGTTACACCAACTTCATTTAACCCAGGAATCCACAAATAGGATATACTCAAAAGATGCTTTTTTTAAAAAGCAAACTGTCCAAAGCAAAGAGGTAGCAAACAAACCTTAATTTTCCATTCAGATTCAACCAACTCTGTTTTGGTCTTCTTTCAAACATTTCCTGGCTTCTGTCTCTGAGCATTTCCCTCAAAAATCTCCACATAAACAAAAAAAAAAACAAAAACGGAGGAGGTACCCAGGGACGGCTGCCCACAGATATGTGTGTAACAAGGAACATCACTGGTCCTCCCACACTGGTCACAAAAAAGACAGTGCTGGGGGTCATGTAGATCCTGCCATTGGAGTTTCAAATATTTGTATGCTTACTGTGGCAAAGTCTTACACACTGATACCATTCAAAGTGGCTGAATGAGGATCTGAGTACACGGGTCAACGTTACAGACTGTGAAAAGGTACAAACTAGCACATTATTTTCACTTCTTATAATACAGCATCTACTAGGCCCACAAATAGGGCTATAAAACTGCCTCTCTTCCATCTAAACTTCATGTTCACAAGCTCTGAACATTTGGGGTTAACATTTCCAGCCTGGGAAGTTCATTGAAACATCTTTCCCATTTTTGTGCAACAGCAAAATGTCAGGAAAGGTGGAGCATCAAACAGTGCCCCCAATCTCTGACCCTGTTATAAGGTCAAGTTCAACTGGACACCCTTTGATTTTTGACCAATTAAATTGTAAACCTGCAGGAATTCAAAATGCGTGCAACTGCCAGACATGGCATCTAGGGAGAGCATGCTGCTCAGGTGAACACTCTGACCACAGGTTTACTTCTTTCCCTTTGAAGTAGGCTGTCATCCATTTGGATAGAAAATGAAGTGTGAAATATAGAGGCTTTACAACATGTAATGACTGCGACAATTTAGTTAAAGCTGATTTTCAGAAGCCAGGAGTTGGGTTTCAAATTAAATTCCTTATCAGTGTTCACCATGACAGAGTGTATGTTTAGGAAATTATTTATTCCAACATGATATAATTAATTGTAATATTAAATGTTGCTTAAGTTCTGTGTGGCATTATAGGCATTGAACAAATAACAGTTGGAACACAAACCCTATGGAAGTCTATTATTCATGCACATTGTTCTGGGTGTTCACTTAGCAGGTCCCCAAAGAGAGAAGACCAAATAGACTTGATCAAATGTTTTAGATTTTCTGAATTTTGGTAAAAAATAATTTTTTGCTCTTTGACTAGTTTAAGGAACAACAGAATTATCTTCTTTCTAAGCCTGTTTCCTCCCAAAATAAAACTGTATTATTGCAATGCCTGACCAGTTCTGCTCCTTGGTTGCAGTCCATTATACTTTGGCTTTTTTACTTCCTTGCTAAAGCTCTGTGCTCTTGCTAAAGAAACAATGAATTGTGTGCATGTGTATCTACACAGACACATTAATACTGCCCTCTGCTTCCTGCCCAGAGAGACTGAGAACTTACAAGAATTGACATGAAAAGGAAAATGTCTTTAGCTCCACTTATCGAGTATTGCACCTTTGAAGCTGAAAGGCAGGGCTGGAAAGACCCAATTCTGTGTGAGATAACCAGCAGGTAATTGCTCATGTGAGTTTCAAAGGGAAACCAGAATTTCTGTAGCAATTGTGTCACGACTGGTGGCACCAGAACGAGGTGCCCCTGCTCTCTTCATCAGCACAGCCGTGAGAAGCTGAGGAAGGGCTGTAATCCTTCAGCACAAGCACCAGGTCTTGCAGCCTTGTTAGACTGAATGAAGGCTGACTCACAGATCTGCTGCAGATCAGAATGGGAGGGTAAATGCCAGTTGCATGAGAGTTTCTCCAGCTCAGCGACATCATCCATGTTCATCCAAAATTCCAGCTAATCTTGAAAATGATGAGATGTAACCTGAAGCTTTTTGCCATGAACCCTCAATTTGGGTTGAGGTGGAGAACCCTCTTGCAGCAAGAGGACAGGTTCTGCACAGCAACATGCTTGTGTGCCATGCTGCTTTACCTTCCCCAAAGGATCCCACAGGACTTTACTCCTGGGAGAGAATTGTAAAAAATGTTTCTATTATAGCCAGATGGAAAACTTTTCCTTTCTGATGGAGAGCACTCAATTCAGCTGGAATTGCCAAGTACAAGTCACCCGTGTCAGGATATTACAAGGACACCCAAGCTCAGCCTCTAAAAAGCAGTTATATAAATATAAAAATTCCGCATGGTGGAGAAGCTTCTTTCTCTCTCACCACCCATCTAAAAGATTAATCAGATCAATCATGGCACATTTCTTTACAGAATTCTATGACTTAAGTGCTATAGACATTAGCAACATTTCAATCTCCTGTCTCTGATCCTGAAAACATCATCTGTTAGGTTTTTGGCAATGCTATAGGAAAATTGAGCTGCTTTAAAAAAAACAGGGAACATTTCAGGAGATACCAGTGTCAATCTTTCACTTGCTCTCTCTACCTCTCTGTAAAAATTTACATAGAATAAAAAATATGGAAAACTGGCATGGTTGGTGGCACTTTAGAAAACCTCATTCAATACTAAAAAGCAAGCAGGGAAAGAAGGCTACTGAGCATGATACTGATAAACTTATCTCCTGCTTTCAGTAATGATACATGAAGAAGCTACATGTTAAGCCACTACTGTACTACGATGGAATATGCATAAGGAAATTAAGGGGAGAAGAAAAGCCACAATTTTATTAAAAAGTGCAAAAACAGTGGCCTCACCCTACTTTGAGCACTATTGGTTCTGAAAAAAAAGCGTCTTTAAATTCAGATTATTTCTCATTTGCATTTGCCATTACTGGGATTTTTCCTATAAGGTCCAATTAAGAAAAATATTTCTTTTCTACAAGGCAAATTTATCAAAAATTCAAATAAACTCTTTGATGCATTTTCTGCATAACCTAATCATGAATAAACATAATTCTCTTGCTCCAAGAACAGATGCCAACCTGTAACTCCCTGCCCCCAACAGCTCTGCTCTCCAATCATAGAGGAGAAGGAAATTGTTTGGCCAAGTTTACAGAATGAACCATAAATCATAAGCATCTTTGCCAAAGCAAACTCATGTTTCTTTTATGAAACAATTTCTCCTAAAAGAATTTATATTCATTTTTATATATGCATTTTTTATAAAATACATAAGGAAAGTAGAACATACTGTTCTGTTTCTCCTTTAGAAATGCTTAGTATTTTTCAGTTCTGGTTGAGAAAGCAAACATTTGCATTTTCACGTGGCTTTCTGAAGCTAGTTTCATGGACCTAGCTGCAGTACTTTGATGGATATAGGGAATATTAAAATTGCTTTGGAATATTTGAATCACCATAATTCACTGAAGTCCAATTTGTAACTAGAAAACCTTAGGGGACTTTTGTTGAAGTCAAATGCTGGAAACATGAAGGAAGACTTGCGCTTCTTCATAATCAGAAAATTTCAAAACTGGATCCTTTCTCAGGAGTTAAAAAAAAACCAACAAAACCCCAACTCTACAAAGAACATAAAGGGAGCCTAGCCATTCCAGGAATACACATGCAGCAATGTCGTTCTGACAGGCTGGGGCATCTCTCTCTCTTCACAGACAGCATTCCAGCTTTCAGAGAAAAATCTGACCAGAAAGGGTTGTCAGGAGCGAGAGCTAGTCGAAGAAAGGTGCAGGGAGAATGGCAGAGCCCAGGAAGCTGAGCATGGAGGTGACATTGCAGCAGGACACGGCTCCTGAGCCTGTCTGCACTGCTCCCTCTCATCTCCCACTCACCCAGCAGGGCACACTCAGCTTCTCTGAGCAGCAGCTCGAGGAAACTCTGCATGGTCCTCAGGCTTTGAGTAGAGAGGAAAGAGCGCTTATCTGAAGAGGCAGCACATCATCCCTGCTGTATGTGACAGTCAGTCACTTCAGTGCAGCTTTCTAGCCTTCCACACGAGCACAAGTGCTCAGCAGTGCTCTGGCTACATTACTCACATCTAGAACATGCCATTCCAACTGTCTCGGCTTGTAGAAGGCTGAGTGCCTAGTTATATCCATGGCTCTTGAGTGTGATCATCCCTCAAGGGTCTGCTAGAGCACTCTTCCAGGATACATTGAAAGGTTCAGGCCTGTCACAATGCTTTATTTCCTTTAGGGATGCCTTTGTGACACAACGCCTCTGCTTTTACTCTGAAAGGACTTGTCATTCCTGTCTGATTTGATCTGTGGCTCTGGTTACTGGGATGGACACTGAGAGGTAGTAAGTGGGACAAGACCCTGCTCCTTCATGTCCACCACTCTCACGTCAAAAGACAGAGTCTTTTGTAGCAGAATCATAGAATATCTTGAGTTGGAAGGGCTACACAAGGATGGTCAAAGTCCAGCTCTTGGCCCTGCACAGGACCATCCCCAAGAGTCACACCCCGTGCCTGAGCGCACCCTCTAAACACTTACTGAACTCTGTCAGGCTGGAGATGTGACCCCTCCCTGGGGAGCTGTTCCAGTGCCCAGCCACCCTCTGGGGGAAGAACCTTTTCCTGATATCCAACCTAAACCTCTCCTGGCACAGCTTCAGGCCATTCCCATGTCTCTGGTTACCAGAGAGAGGAGATCAGTGCTTGCCCCCTGCCCCTCTGCTTCCCCTCACAAGGAAGCTGTAGATTGCAATAAGATCTCCCCTCTACTTCCTCTCCCTAGCAGAGACCAAGCTGATCTTTACCTTCACTCTCCACTTTCTGTCCCACACAATTTTGAGGATTAAGGCCTTTTCCCAAGTGCAAGGAGTTCAAAATTCATCCTCACATCACCTCTTTTCTGATACTTGCTTTGTTTCCCTCATCTGCACCTTATCTTTGTTTCCTTCCTTTATTTTCCTACCTCATCACGCTTGTCACTTTTGTCTTTTTCTGTTTGTTTCATTTTTATGTAACCAACACAGCCCAACCTGAAACATAAGCCCCAGTGTGCTGAGTGCTGTGCCAACATTGCGAAAAAGCCCCATGTGTTGTGAGGAGCACAATGCTTTTTCCTTGGTTATCCTTACCCTTTGTGTCCTACACTGCAACACATCATTACAGCTATCTGCCACTTCCCATTCATTTGGGTTAAAACCTCTACAGCAAGAACACATTTCAGTTTCAGCAGGTATTAAAACCAAGTGCTTTGTCATAGGCTGTGTCCTTTCTGCAAAAAACCTAAAATTTACAACCATGGCAGCACAAGACCCTAATGCCAGAAACCTGAGGTTTCTCTATTTTGCCTTGCCCTTGTTTAGCACACCCCAAATGAAAGTCACTCACTTTTATGCTTAATTGATCTCTTCAGATGAGACAAGACCACTGGAAATGACAGCTTTTGGCTGGAAAAAAATCATATTACTTTCTGATAACACAGCATATAATGTGTGTCATTCAAAGGATGAACAATTTCTTCTATTCTGAGTTTTCATTTGCTTGCTTGTTGTACAAAGCATATGCATTACCCGATTAAATAACTCATGGCCCCATAAATGGTTAACCATGTGTACAGTACATAATTCAGCAATCTGCAAACTGTGTTACAATACACTATTTCAAAGCTTTTCTCAAGATTAAAAAAAAACAAAACCCCAACCAACAAACCCACAAGCAACAAAAAAAACCCTGCAAATCTTTGTTCACCAAACACTGTGCCGGTGACCTTTCTTTCTAGTTTCCCTTGCATGTTTGTTCAGTTAACTGTTCAAAACATTTGAATGCTACATTCAACCCCTGCAAAGTCAAACCGACGCATGACAATCCATCAAAATCAGCCAGATAGCAGAAAGCACATTCCAATTCCAGAATTATTGCTGTCTGATTCTAAATGACAGAGTATGAAACAAAAAGAGCACAGAGCCTGATTTGCCGCAGCAAAATTAAGCCCAAAGAATGATAAGGAAAAAAATCCTTTAGATGAGATCCTACAGAAATGATACGAAATTGAAGAGGATGGGAATACATGCAACAAGACAATTGCATTGTCACATATGCAACCTTTGATCAAATAAAAAGGTTGCTAAATGTGTGTATAACTGAAGACTCACTGAAACAGAAACTATGAAACTATTTTCTGACAATTAAAGCAAGGATGTGTTTATGCCATTAGGCCTAGATGTAAACGCCCCAGGGTCCATCTCAAATCTAAGGATTAAATATGTAGTGATGAAATGTTTCAATTACCTTAATTCAAAACACTTATTAATAATTAAAATATATAACTCAGAAGAAACAAAAATCACATTACAAGACAGCTTGCTTTGTGTAAAATGCTTTGTTACCATTCTTAGCCAGCAAAGGAATTAGTAAAAGAAGCAACCTAAAATAGGTACTGGAGAGTTAAAAAGCAGAAACTCCCCCAAGTTCCTTGAAATTAGTGAAATAGAAGTATTGCCATTTAGGAATATCTCTGTCACTGCGTTTTGCCAACTCAGGTAGGTAGACGCAATGGACAGCACACCCATGTCTCTCTCTACCTTTCTTCCTCCAACAAGGAGCAGATTGGCACTTTGCTGAGCCATCCTGTGGAGGGGCCAGTGCCAGCCCAGCCAAGGGTTCTGCAGTTCTCACCAGGCCCCCTGAAGGTTTTGCTTCCTAGAGCAACAAGACTCCCAATCTGATTCATGTCTCCTTGTGGCAGTGCAGAATGAAAGATCTCTCTCACTCACACAGGAAAACACGTTCCCAAAGCCGCCAACACGTGCCAACGGAAAGGTTTAAAAGCCTCGGCAGAGAGTTTGAACCATATCCTGTCTTTAATAAGACGTGAGTCAGTGGTCAATAATGCAGTAAGAAATGTCCCAGCTGCTGGTTTCTAAACACCTGGGATCCTTTAAATAAATCCCCTATCCTGGACATGAGCCTTTCTTCTTCAGAAAAATCCAGGATAGGACAGCCTGTGGGCAAATGTGATCAAGAACTTAGCTCAGCAGGACTGGGCACAATATCTTTGACAAGCACAGATTAAAAGAAATAGTTTCTCACACTATGATCCTTGGGGTGCCTGGACTCAGTAGGGATGGGATCAACTTTGAAAAGGAATGTTTTTGGGGAGTCAGGCAAAGCAAATCTCTTGTGAGGCAAGGACAAGGTAACGTTCACCAAATAAAAAATGTTGAAAAAGCAGTAGGACATGGGAGAAAATATTCTTTAAAAAAAGAAGCAAGCGTGGTGAGAAATGGTGGTTTCAGCAGCCATGTCTTGATGGATGAATATTTCAAGATTAAAGACATCAAAAGATACTTGATTCTGAACAATCCTCATGAGGACTTGACACATACGCAAATGTTCTGTGTTATGTTGGAAATAGTACACTAAATTATGTTGGAAATAGTACAATACAAGGACCTGTTCTCTGGTTACTGTTATGATTTAAGCTGGAAAAGGAGTTGCAGGAGATACGTTATTTTCCAAACCACTTCCCTGTAACTTTAGAAAAAAAACAATTGGTTCCATCTACCCTCAGTGATCAAAACACTAACTTAGCTGCTCACTTGTCACTTCAGACATGTCAACTCCCTGCTACCCAGACACATTCCTTCCTACTTGGCTTTTCCATTACCCCTCCAACAAAGTTAAAGCACCTCTTCTTCAGCATCATGGCAATTTTAAACACTTCTCCTGTTTGTCTGACCTCTGCCTTACAGCACTACCTGTGGCATTTTCTCTCTGCCAACATTAGCAGTATTGAAGTCTCTGTATTTGTCTCATCTTCTCCCTCTCCTCGTCCACACTCTCTTCAGGATCTTGTCCTGCCACAAGAGCTGTAAGGAATTATCCATTTGTTGCTGGATAGACACACTGGGGAATGTGGAATGGTAAAGCACCTATCTAGCCAGATATATGCAACAGGAACTTGCACTGGCTTCAGCAGCAGCAGCTTTTGAGGTGAAAGCACTAAGTGCACCTGTAAAAGAACCCAGCCTTTGTGAAATACAAGCAAAAAATAATATAATTGACAAAATTTCTCAGAATTTGGAGGTGCTATTCCATGAGGGCCTGTTTTAATGCCTAGACCCCAATGTACTCTGCATTGTAGCAAATTTCCTACAGGCAATGCTCTCTTGCCTGCTGAGCTAGACATCATCTCCCTGCTGAAAAGGGCTAAAGCAGCACTGCTCCTGGCAGTGGAATTAGCCAATGCCCAAGGCAGGGCTGGCCCCCTCAGAGCTTTTGTCCAGTATTGAAATGCTATTATGTTTCTACCCATAGGAAAATCTGTGCTGTGCAGAAACTTTAACACATTTTGACTATAGAAGTCAGCATGTAAAGCCAGAGAATATTCTGTAAAGGGAAATAAAGGGAAATTGACATGAAATGCCCAATTCTCACATTTGTTCCTGAGGCTAAACAATAAATTTTGTTTTCAAAAATATCTACTCTCTCCTTTCTTTAAAGTTATAGCATTTATACAAAATAATAAAGGAAAACACACCATGATAAAAAGTGTGCAAACTGCTCCTACACACAGATCTTATTCCACTGCCTATTTTTCTGGATTTATACTTTTCTAAAATTATATAAACTAAACGCTCTATTTTTTAAACTAAATTATAAACCAGTCCGGCAATATTATATATATATAGATGCTCATAGATTTAAATCGTCGAGAGAAATTATCGCAGTACCTGGGCACGTTTTACATAATGCACCTCTGATCGAAATCAGCACAGAAACTGCTCCCTGCCCCTCCCTGCCATTGAATCAGCTACAGAAGGACCCTGAAAGGGGTAGCCAGGATACGACTGCCGAGCGAAATTCCTGTGCCTGCCGTTGGTGGAAGCCTGGAACAAAGAGGTGCATTTAACGCTGCTTCCTAAACTTGGCCAGACTCAGGCTCAGACAGATTTCTGGCAGGAGCGGGATGCGGAGCCAGGAGCCTGTCGCTGAGAATGACCTGCCCCCTGGTTCCCACGAGCTCCTCCCTTGGGACAGATGCGAGGGACGTGAAAACCCAGGCATCAACGGGGGAGTAGAGCGTGGGGCGAGAGCAACCCTCGCACTCAGGGCGAGCAACCGGGCTCTTGGCACTGAACAACAAACTTCGTGGTAAATCCTACAGGATTTAAAGAACGACGCCACAAATTGGGTTCCACACAATGCAATCAGCTTCTACAGAATGACTCCCAAGACCTGTGCAATTTAGTAAAGAAAGATTTTTTTCCTTTTTTTCCTTTCCCTAGGAATTTTTTACCCTGTCCTGTGGAGCTTCAATAAACATGCAGTGCTGGTTTACATTTTTTTAGGAAGATTTCAAAACCTTATATAAAAGCGATCGCTTTTTTCTCAACTCTCGGTGACTTTGCCAGGGAAATTGTGTTTCATTTCACGCAGTCAATACAAAAAAAAGAAAATGCTATTGGAAAACGAATATTGCCTGTTCTCAGAAAGGATAAGGTGGAGCTGACCCTTAAAGTGGGTGGCCCACGGATTTGGTGAGTTACCTGGTAGAATTCTGGTGGGTCAAACCTGATATTTTATATTTTCAGCTTCAGCTTACAAGTGTCAAACATTCTACATGAATTAAAAACCAGAAAACACGTGCTTCTTATCAACTCAGTACCCTGTTTCAGTGCACTTCCAGCTCTGACTCCACATATCCCGCCCCCCGTGGATAACCTTCTGTGCACTAGTTACATTGAAATACAGGAAAACCCAGTTTTATTCTGATTTCTCAGCAATATTTGAATTCCTGAAATTTCAGCCATGGATTGATATAAAATCATTGCAAGGCAAAAAGGAAACCCCAGACTGAAAAAAGCAATGCTTGATCCATAGAAGTCACGTACCTGTAGCAGATGGACACTGTGTGGCAGAGTACATTGTACACACCTTGTGTGGAGCTATTTCATATTTGCATGCACTTAAAAAAAAAAAAGGATGATGCAATCTTAAATGACACTGAATGTGTGTGGTTCAAATATTAGTCATACTGGTATTCCAGAACTTGGAGCCAAAGAAAGATTCACTGCCATTAAAACACCAAGCATTCTGGTGGGCATTGTCCAGCAATAAATGTTGTAAAAGATCTCTAAGAAAAAAAAGATGGTATATTTTGATTTTTAATAAACATGCAAAATGTTTAGATATAACACTGTTCTAATTTCTGAATAAAATTGCAAAATGCCAGTGTTATACCATGGGACTTCAATACCAGTGATTAACAGCGTGTGCAATTTCTGATAACATATTTTGCAGTGAGGATTTTTTTTCCTTTTAAACAAAAAAAAGAATCTGAATGGAGACAGAAAATAAAATCACTATAGTATTCTGTAAACTTGAAATAGAAATGTCTCTTCTGTAAACCTAACCAGAACTGACATGTAATACAACAGATTTATACAGGAGGATATTGCTACCTGGAACTTTGACTCTATTTACAGAGAATCAAAAATTAGAGTAAAATCTTCTAATCCATAGGATGACATGAGTAGTATGTGAAGCAACTAAAATTTTACTAGGGGGGAAGTAATGATGCTGTGGCTTGTGTGTCATCATCCTAAGAGGTGAGAGTGCTAGATCATGGATGTGAAGTGTCTGTGGTGTGCTGCAACTGCAGATGGAACATTATCTGTCCTGATGTGGCTGCAACAGCCACACCAAGCCTCCAGCCTCTGATGTGACTTTATTGCAGTGGCTGTGGCACTACCACGATGTCACTGCCTGTATTGTTTTGACATTTGATAGATACATGCACAGTGTGAAGGCAGAGTTCCAGAGTTTAAGAGGTCCTGGTGAATTCTAGAGGCTTGGGAAACCTGTAAAACTATTACATCTCTTTAATTCTGTAAATATTTTACAAAGCACTTTCAAGGATGTTGTAGGAAATTAATACGGCCAAGGGCTGGGTTTTGTCACCCAGATTTTTCCAGGTATTTAAATGTGCAAAAATGTTAGTAAATGTGGTTATATTTTAAAATACAAAAAATACCCCAAAAACCTGCAAACTGTGAATAGTAGAACACATTTACCCTCTAGTTTAGGTTGTGTTCTCTTAGAATGCAGGTTATCACAGTCATGGTTTAGGGGATTGGTATTTCAAAAGGAGGTTAGATGACCTGAAAATTATGATATATATTAAAACACAGTCTTTTAAAAAATATGACATCATTTAACTTACTTATGTTCTAGCATTTGGAGGGGAGGGATGGAAGCTGAGCAAAACTTTAAGCATTTAATAATACAGCTTTAAAAAAACCCCAGTCTTCATACTTCTGCATAACTATGTCATCTCTAGGTGTTAAAATCTATTCTTGTAGTTTCTTCTGCAATATTTTCAAGTTCTGTACGATTTTCCATTTTTTCCTGGCAAAATCGCATGAAACTAGAGGTCAGAAGTGACTTTGTTGAATATAAAAACATTTGTGGGATTAATCTTCAGGACGCAATTTTTCACTTTCACAAAAACGGAAGACAGACTTTTTAGAAAAGACACAAGTTTTGCCAGTGAAAAATTTCCAACTGGCATAGCAGAAAACATGACAAGAGATAAGCTAAACTAGATGGTTTGTGTATCTACATAAACAAAAATCACACAAATTTATCTTGTAGGAATTGCGATTCTCAGGTGTAGTATAGCATGAGAAACATCCTGGTAATTGTCAACTTGAGAAGCTTCAGTACATTGCATATAAACACGCTGAGGTCACATTTATAGTTAATGTAAACTTGCACACATGTAAAATCACAATATACCGAAGTCTATGTGTGCATAAAACATGAAATAAAATAAATCATGCCAATGTATGAAGCCTGAAATCTGTTCCTTGAACTTCAGGCATATTCCATAAAATACAGATTATATCCAATTAAACAAAAAATTGTATTGTACTTCAGACCTTAAAAAGCAATGCAGAGAAAGCATTGGCAAGCTTAGATCTCCTACAGCCTGCTGGACTCCTCCCAAAGGAGGTCTGAGGGACACCCTCATCACAAAATGCCAAACCTGAGCTGGCTGCCATCAGCCCAGCTCTCAGCCCTTTGCATGTGCTTCATCCCAGACAGTCCCTAACCAGACTCTATCATGCTCTCTTTCAATACTGAACTAATATGCTATTTTAAAAAAATTCCTTCATGCCTGCAAAAAAATGAAATTCTACAAAAAAACCCCTAAACAAATAAACAGAAAACCCCATTACAACACGTCTCATTTCACAAGAATTAACTGTGAAAACGATTCTGCCATAATTTTGTAGTGAAATCCCAGTTCAAACCACATTAAACCCCTCCATTCAGAAGTAGGGAGCCATGAAAGCACTGCCTTACTATACAAAAAAGCTGTATATTACAATCAGGCGTTTGGAAAGCAATGTCCTGGGCAGCAGCCGGAGCAGTCGGCTAGCAGAATCGGCAAATTTAAGAATATGCAGAACTTGTCAAACTTGTGCCCCTAGGAGCACATAGAAAATTTCTTCTTTACTACAATGACAGACAGTATTTCCGGGGTGTGAGAGAGCTGTCTTTATGGAGACCCACTGCCAGTTCTTCACTGCCTTCTTCTGAAAATATCTGCCTGTTAAAATCCAAAGGGAAATGTCCAGAAGCACCAGCACAGCAGGCTGGTGATGAGAGCATTCCACTTGCAGGTGAGTATCCCAGAGGTGAGGACCCTGCTCCAAAACATCCACAGAGAGTGGTTTGGGAAACCTCCCCTACAGGAGAGACTTCCTCCTCCAAGGTAAACTCCCAGGCTGGCAGGTTTTAGGCTGCACAAGGACGGGTATCTTTGTTGTCCAGACAAGAAGCAAACGTTGGGAGAGTCTGGTTTTGCCACAACACAGAAAGGGAAAAGAGCTCAGTCCCTGAAAACTGCAGGATTAGAAAAGGTTTTCCCCAGAAGCCATACAACTAAATGAAAACTGCAGCTTGCTATACAGAAGGGAAAGACAAGCTTGCCTTTCTTTTGATATTATTATCCCACATCAAAGAAAATATTTTGGCATAACCAGTTTACATATTTAAAATTCTGAAATAAAACATCTGCTCAGAACACTATTCAAACTCTATTGGGGACAAATTCTACTTTCACGCATACCCACACAACTGTGGAGAACTTAGTGATTAGAAATGTTAGAAAAATTTGACACACTTCCCAGGATTATTTTTCTGAGCTGGTTGTCTTCTGTTTTCTTACTCACTCAGATGCTTTCCTCTCTACCCCTCCCCTTATATACAACTGTGTTCCAATTTAAAAATCCATTTCCTGCATTTATCAAGACAGTTTTTCCTTTTGATAAAAGGTATCACCCAGGTTTGCTTAGAGATTTATTGGTATGTATGAAAGCCTTGTCATTCACCTTTCTTTCCAGGCTTGTCTGGGTTTTAGGTGCAGTATGCAGAAGTTTGTTGGATTTGCAGTAAGTGAATCTGCCACACTCACAGTTCTGTGCCTATGACTGTATAATGGTCCTTTTCCTTACCTGGGATAACAAGTCTACTAAATGTGTTTCATTTTTTATCAAACTTGGGCTTTTTTAATAAGAGATATAAAACATTGATATTCCTATTACATGCCACGAGGGAAAAGAAACACCATTTGCTATAATCAGGGGAAATGTTTTATTGCCTAAGACATGCATTTATCTCCCTCACAAACAGAAGTCATAAAAAGAACATACAACTGGTTAAATGTTACTTGATGTACCTTAGGTCCCAACTGGTTTGCTTTAGGTCCTGCAGTGTCTTGTGGAATTAAATCCAGGCATGAACACAGGTTAATGCTTTTTCTTTCCTTTTAGCAGAACTCTGTCAGTCTGGCCCACACCCCAAGAGCTTTCACTTCAGACTAACCTGCAAGCAGCACTGTGGGTCTCTCCTTTACTTCTCCTTCCCAATGCTCCACCGATTCACCGCTGACTAATTAATTATAAACCTCTGTTCTTAAAGCTCTTATATAAATCTCTGTCCTTGTTGCCATCCTGCAGATCTATTCAGTGATCACACTCTTACTTAAATCACGTAAGAAAGACTGGTCTGTCCCTTTTATCTGAAAGGCTGTTAAGGAGGCCCAAATTCTAAAGCTTTTTGTAATGAACTGTTCTTTCTTGAAGACAGTTTACCATCAAGCATCCTTCCAGGTCTCATGAAGGGCTGCACTGCACAAACTGAGATGACAGTTGTCAGAAGGGAAAGCCAGTCCTTGCCTGAATAGAAAGAAGAATGGTTGTCTTTTTGCTTCTGTCCTTTCTCCATTGTACTTTCAAGGCACAACTGGAGCTCCTACAGCAACTGGTATTTTTCTTTGCTAAGATTCATTGTTGGACGCTCACTGGTATTCTGAGTTCCTAATTCTAAACCCACTTCTCTCTTTTATAAACCTGCACGTTGTTTGTATCTAAAGGACATCCTTTGTAAAGGCGGCAGTTTTCAGAAACTTGATTCCACTTTCTTCCAGGGCCTTCTATCTTCCTCTCCTCCTCCTCTCGGCTACAATGGTCTCTTAAAGAAATCTCTTATGTGTGCTGCTATTCAAAAATAAAATCAGGCATTTGATCTTTTCTGTGCAGACTTCTTCTCATTCACCGTTTTCCTGGATTCTGTCACATGTTGCACTGTTAGCTTAACAGCCACTGTTTGACAGCATATATTGAAAATACCAGAACAAATAAACGCATCCAGCACTGTTTCATTTTTATATTTGACATAGCATCATAAGCAATGGGAGAAAGAGAATAATTTCAAGTTTTTCAACTTGAACTTGGAATTCCATATTGAACAATATGGACTGCAATCTGAATGACAAATTTTTTTTAAAATCTCTGAATCTAAAATAAAAAAAAAGGCTTTTCTACAGCAGCCATTTTGTATCAGTCAGAAACTGTAGGGTTCCCAGTCTCAGATTTTAATTTTGTACCCTGTGCCACAGACTGTTTTTTAGAGATTTAATCTTACGTATCGATGCTTCTCCCATTGAAGGTGAGAGTTCATATCCTCCTTAGCTAAAACCAGGCTAAAAGATCAGTGTTTTCCATGCTCAAATCTATGACTAAACTTACTACAGCTCACCTAATATCCAGGCTTGAACAACATAAACCCTAGCTCATCAAGGATTGTTCCAGTCAGCGTGATAGATGGAAACAGAATAATTTTCATCTTGGTCACAAAACTCAAGAAAGCAAGTTTACATGAAAATATTGTTTGGAATATATGGCTAATAAATCAATGTTTTCTTAACTGACCAAAAAACCAGATATGTATATCACTATTTTTCAAAACATCTCCCAAAGATAGGGTGCTTTTATTTTTGGGGTTGGGAGAACTTTTTTAAAAGAGAATTTTACTGAAATTTTTGGGTGTCTCAGCTTCTGCTCAGACGCAGCTAAGGGTTCTGGATTTCCAATTGCAAATCCACTCCATAGATTTATGAGTTCTCTAATGCACTTTCATCATTACTATATCCTTAAGCTTGTGACATTTTGGATGAGTGGGAATGCCAATTCCACAAAAATTCAGACAAAAAATAACAGTTGACATTTTCAGTCATATGTGATCAGGTTTAACTATGACTTAAGGTTGAAATTCAGCAAATCATTACGCTTCATTACTTTCTCCATTTTTTGATGTGAGGCTATTTATTGTGTGGTGGTATTAGTTTTTGGGGGGGTTTGTTGTTGGTGGTGGTGGTTTGGTTTTGTTTGTTTGCTTTTTTATTACAGATCTGCATTTAAAGTTTAACTGAAAAATATCAAGATGAATCTTTGGGTAGCTGGACCTAAGGGCATCCATCATCAGCTCCATCATAGCTACAAAACGCTTGTGCACAGTTTTTGGATCACATTTCTACTTCTCCAGTTCCAGAGGGAAATCATGACAGAGACCATAATGTGGTATAGAGACAGGTTAGTCAGTATAAAGAGACAGTTTGGAAAAAGAAATAATGTTTTTCTTTTCATTTTTAAATATTACTCATTTCTCTCTGACTGTGCAAGATATTGGCCTGCAGAGAGTTGCTGAGCAATGTCCTCTAAAAAACACTTCTTGCCAGCCACCTTTTAGATTTGTAAAATCCAATCTCTATTCATCTGTTACCATTTCACCAAGGTTTCTGTTATGGGGCAGTACTGAGAACATTTAGGTCACCTGCTAGAGTTCTGACACTTCAACAGCGTTTAACATGTCATTTGAACAACACTAAAACGTATTTGCACAAGCATACCAAGAGTTTAAGGCAAGAGGAAAACTTAACAAGTTATTTCCTACCTCTGCCTTTGAAAATTCTGTTTCTGAGAAAGACAAGTAGAAAAAAAAATAGCTACAGCTTCTATCCCCTGCCCTACCAATTAGGAGTATGAGCAAGCTCTATAGCATGCTGTCTGCACTTCCCCTACACTAGATCCGTTAGTTGTTTGCTGGGGGAAGTGAAATTAGAAATGTTTTATTACGATTTCCAAATTACTGTGTAACAAATGCTTCAATAATCCTTACAGCACAAGAAAAAGGTCTGTTTTGCCCAACAAGCAACTGACAGCTTTCTAATGCAGCTCCATTAAAGCTCTTTCCCGAGTGTGAGAGGCACTTTTTAACTAGCTCCTCAGGGCATTGTTAGATATCATTGCTTACAGCCACTGCGAGCCACTGCGAGCCATAGCAGTGCTTCCCACTTCCTCCTGATCACTCAGACACAAGAGGTGATTTTAAGCACAAGAAAAAGTCTCAACCAGCGAAGACAGCAGCTGTAGGAATGTCTCTTTATGTACAACAGGAGCCCAGAATGAAATCACAGTCTTCTGGAGAAAGACAGCACTCGGGGTGTTGGATGAAAATAAAGAATAACTTCTATGGGTGTCTTTTTGCAGGCTAGTAAATTGCAGGTGTTTAGGGAGTAATTTTAAAGTGGGAAAATAATAGCTTCTTATTTTATGCTTTAAGCATACAGTAGTTCACTAAATAAGTAATCCTCAAAGTCACCTTCTCTATAGGAGTTGATCCATTTAATCTAAACATGAAAAATTAGCATTAGACAGGCAAAAGAATGCATATTTTTGAAGCAGAGATTACTAAAAATACTTGATTATGTATTTATTTAAGAAGATAACTGTCATGAATTTTACAGCTCTTACAAGTCAGAATTTGCAGAGATCAGATTCGGAAGGTATTAATTTACCTTCTGCAGTCAAAGGCACACAAACTGTTCTTGTTGAATAAATCCTTGATAGCTATCAAAAACTGCATCCAAAGTTCAGATGCTTATTTGCAACAAATCATCTTGACACTGTCAGATCTTATTGCCCAGCTGTACTGGGAGACTGTTAATAAAGCAAACATGAAATCTCGGCCAGTGTTAGACTGTCTTCAGGACAGATGGGAGACCTATAGCTTTCCAGACCCAGGTGAAACATGAAATTAATTAACCAAAACCATTCCAAAGCCACGTGACTACCAGTGCACCATTACAGAAATGGATTGAAGGGATAAGTCACCCTATCCCTCTTGAACAGCACCTGGATTTTCCTATCCCGTGTGTCCCCTCTTGCTGGGGAGGGATCGGCTGAGTAACTCCGAGCAGCCTCTCAGCAAGTGCTATTTGATTCCTAAGTCTGAAGGCCACTTTCTTTCACAGTGACACGAGGGGTTAATGCTGTTGATCCTGGTTCTGTCTACTGTATTTGGGTTTTTTGGGTTTGTGGCTTTAATTCCTCAAAGTCACCAGAAGTGATCAATGGCAAAATTATGGAGATGAATATGAACTCTTCCTCAACACTCAACACCTGTAAGAATACGGGACCAGAGAAGATATTGCAGATATCAACCAGAGTCAGAGGAGCATGTGGTAGCAGAAAAGTAAAATATCAGGCACTTTTGGAGAATAAGACTGATAAGGTTACAATGTGATTGAGTTCTCCACAATGGAGATAGATGACCATTTACTTGCTTCATTTATCTGCTCACATCTGCACTTTACATTTCAAGAAGCTGAAACTCTTGCATCATTCCGTTTATCTAAGGGACGAAAGGCAGCACACAATCCACATGGAAAAAAAAACCAACATGGCCCTGGGATATATGTTGAGCAGTTTTTCAGTAAATCTTATTTATTTCCTTCGAGTCCTCAATATCTAAAGCTTTTATGTATTCATTATCAGCAACATGTCGAGTAATGTGATAACTTGACAAGGTTCTATTGAAGCAGCTTAGTGGGACATACAGTACTTATGCTGCCTGATAAGAAAACATTCAGAAAGGTCATATCCTCTGTTGTATTCCCTATCTCTTTGGGCAGCAGCAGTTTGGGTTTTTTCTGAAAACTTAAGTTTGAAAATATTCCTGGTTAAGGTGAGTGAAAAGCAGTCTGGCTGCATTAGCACAATGACAATCAGCTGTTATTGATATTCATGTTACTTTCCAAAACTGGATATTAAAAAAATAAATCTCACCAAAAAGTTAACCATGCTGACTTTGCGGGATTATGACACGAGTAGCCGGTCATCTCAGCACAGCAGTTAGATCTGGGATACCATGGCAATATCCCACTGGCTAGCTCCTGGAGCAGCAGCACAGATCCCATCCCACCTTGTCTGCTCACTTGCTCCCCCACATTCACTGCTAAGAGGTGTAGGAAGCCAAATCAGATTTAGAACACGACAGAGCAGAACATGCACCTTGGCTGTGCCTAACTTGCACTTACACAAGTAGCAAGGAATAACTCTATTTGGAAAGTCTTGTGATGTTGGCGACCTGCAGAGCTCGTTCTTTGCCACTGATGGGCAGAACAAGGACAGGAATGAGGCAAAGGGTGTGGGTCAGGTTTCCCCAAGATCAAGAACACCTCCACTGCCTGAACAGATAGTGCTTGGGGGCACCTCAGGACACAACAGATGAGCAGCAGTCTTCAAGCCCCTGATACACCTCACAACTGGAGGTTCACAAAAAGATATTCTGGAGCTGTGTTTGCCAGACATTCTCCTGAGCTGCAGTTTCTGTGACTCCAAGGCAAGCTTGGCCAAACAAAGAAATTCCTGCTATTCAGGTAAAAGAACACAAAATGACAGCCTAGTGACCTCTGTTATAACAACACCACCAGTCACAAATAAGCAATTTCAGAGCTATTACTCTATTTTGGGCACACACTGTCTACATGATATACTGCCTGATATTATTTGGGATGTGGGGACGCATTCAGTTCGATGTGTAACAACACGTGTTTTGTCACAAAATCTTTATATATAGGCCCACCACAAACATTAAAAGTAATTTTGAAAGGCATTTCCTCTAAGCAGTAATTTACAGTAGTTAAAAGTTTTCTTTATTTTCCAGCATGTCTTACTGATTATTTCACTGAACATATTCAGATCGTTTTTGTCATTACTTTCCTCTGCCAATTATTTCACCTGGTGTAGGCAGCCCAATTTCAAGCAGGTTTTACATACAGAAAAATACAAACATCATTATTGGACTTCACTAGATTCAAAGTCACTGAATTTTAGTCAAAACATTGTCAGATTTTAAACCTGGATCACAGCTGGATGTCACAAGCAGAATTGTGAAATGAGTAATGAGGTGGAAGGGAAAACCCGACACTATTGGACAAATTAAAGAATCATCATTTACATAAATACCTACTCATACTTAAATTCTGTGAAAGATAATAATTCTAAATCCTGGTAAATACTGCAGCTCAGTTTGTCAAGGGTCAAACATACTTGTTTTCCTCCCTTTACTCAGAATGCTGTTGGCATCAGGATCAGCAGATTAAGGAGTTGTTGTCAGCTGTTTTGACTGAGGGAGGGTTTTCCTTGCGATGAGATGAGGGGCTGCACTTGAAAACATGAGGTAAGTGGAGAGATGAACACCTGAAACAATAATTTCCCTATTTCTGACTGAAAATCAGCCTGACCATCAGCTCTTGGTACACTTTTTTTAAGTTTCACTTGATGACAGAAGCCTAATTATTCCTCCCATTGACAACTCCTATGAGTAAAACTGAAGTTTAATTCTGGGGTACAATCAGCTAATAGCAGCAGATCCAAGATGGAGAGTGAAATGCTGCCCTTAATTTGTGACGTCAGGCCCTCTATGGCCATAACCACGAGCCAGTCAATCAGAGGTGTCATCTTGGGTAACACAGCAGCTTCTGCTTGCAAGCAAAGCTGCTCTCACGCCAAGGTACAGCTCCACATGAGCTGTAGCTGAAGACAGAGTGCCTCTGTGCACAGCAGGGGTGGGGGAGCAGGTAGCAGAATTGTCCTATATTTTATTGGCAAATAATGATTTTATCAGATCAGAGGGCAAATTTTAGCTCAAGGTGAAGCTGACATCATGCTGTTTCTGAAGATGAAAGGAAATTAATCTGATTTTGACTTTGTGCCTGGCCCTCTTTGCAGCATCTCACCAGAATGCCTGAGACTATAAGAATATGTAGATTCTCACTGGACATAAATCTTATGCTAGGGCTCATCATTGATCTTCAGACTTAAACTCTCTGGCTTTTCAATAACTTCATCTGTGGTCCTGTTGTGATAGTTATCTACTGCCTTTTTTTTTTTTTAAGAGATTAGTAACAAAATCCTCATAACAAAGGTCTTACAAGAATAGAGATAGTTCTTATTCAATTAATAATCTCTGTGTGTTCCAATGTCCACACTGGGGGAGAGGGGAAAAAAAGGCAAAATTTTCCATTGATAACATAATTTTATCATTTGCTGAATCTTTACATGTAATACAAGAGAGATCTTTTTCCTAACAAAAAAAGGAGGGGTCAGAGAACAATGTCCAAATCTATAGCGGCAAAATGTTGATCTGGGATCAAAACTGTTAATAAACCATATCAAAGACAGTTTTAATCACATGAGGACTTCTAATTAAATTAAATTTTCACAGGAAGTGTCTTTGACCTGTTTGTTCAAATTTAAAACCAGTGACTGAAATCTCACTGTAGGGGTTCCAGGATTGGAAAGCTTTGGCATTCCCCTCTGGCCACCTCTGATTCTTATTGTATTCCCTACCTCATTCAAAAACATCAGAGGGAGATCTCTGGGTACTTGTCCTGAGCACCACCCAGTTTGGATACATTTTGAGATGCAACAGTACGGCACTGAAAGCCAGACAGGAAAGGAGCTTCTGTGAAGGAGAAGGCAAATGACTGTAACCTCAAGTCTGCTGCACATAGTAATTTCTTGAAGCAGAAATATGTACTTGGCTCCATTTCCCAAAAGGTTGTCAGAAAACCCAGTATCTGCTTATCCTATAAGTTTGTCCTCACCCCATGCCTCATGTTTTAAACATACAGCAGGCTTCAGCTATGTAGAAGAATCTCTCCGAATTTGTACAGCTCAGAAAAAAAGATACATTCACATAAATAGATTCAATTTCACTTCAAGAAATTTACAGTGTAAATACCTGCAAGAGCCTCAAGATTTTTACTGTTTTAAACAACTAAATCCAAATTTGAGAGTCTCAAATTTAACAGAGTTCTTAAGAAGAGTCCTCAGCAGGTATAAACCAGCCTTGCTTCACCAATCTCAGCAAATGCACTGAAACTTGACTTTAGGGACAGAAAACCTAAAGCACAGTGAGCCATCATCTTAGGATTCACAGCTCCTCCTCTGGAGAGTGACTGTCATAATATGTTTGTAGAGCAGCCAGCATGGCCAGGCTGTGACCTTGGCTAGTGTCCCTACCCAATTAGAAATAAAAATTATCTTTGGAGACGCTGGAAATAACATTATTCTACTTCAGGTTAGGCATAATTTAACCTCCTAGAAATGAGTTCAGATATGCAATTCTTGAACAGAGGAGCAGGGAGAAGCCAGGCACAAGAGTCAGGCATGCACTGTAAAACCTGCTGTAGGTAAAACCTGTCTCCTGAGTTCAGCAGGAGAATCAAACGAGAGAGAAGAGTCCCTACACACAGAAGTTCGGGTTGTGAAACAAACCTCACTCAGTCATTCTTGGTGATAAGCTCAGACAGATGTGGTGCAAGCAGGGGGCCTTTAATGTGCATTCCCGTGTGTATCTGAGGTTTTGTACGGCATACCTCAAGGAATACAAAACATGAAGTTTTCTGAGCACGTGAATTAAGAACCTCAGGGAGCAGAAGAAATATTGATTAGACACAGTATGCTGCTCAGTACAGAAAAGTACAGGAGATAATCACCAAGGGTGATTTCAAACTTTTTAAACCTGAAACATCAGAGTAGGACTTCCAGCACCTATTGGCAAAGCTTGCCAGGCTCAGACTATTGTCTCATCCATTTCTAAATAGCTTTCAAATATATGTGACAAGAGTAGAAAGGGTCAAACACCTTCATCTTGACCAAGTGAAAGACAGGTCCTGCAAGATACTTTTTGATAGATTGTTCTTCAGTTTATAACAGGAGTGGAAGACCTACAAGATTTTTTGTTTGTTTTGAAATGAGCAAGGGATGGCTGGCTTCTAGTAAGGAGGAAAGCTTTCCGTTATTATTTTTTTCTAAAGCAAGAACAAAATTACAAAAAAAAATCTTTACTAGAATTTTAAAGAATTAGTCCAACCTTATCTAATATTATTAATTGATTTGTTCTTTCCCTCCAGAAACTCTGATGAGAAGATTTCTGATGACTGTCCTCAAGTTTGAGATTTTTTTAATAGCATGTGACTGTCAGGCCATTTCACATTTTTGTATTCCAATGTAGGTTTCTTGGACAGGAAAAGAGGAATGAGAGTGTGATAGAAGCCTGAAGAAAGAGAGTAGAGGTTGATGACAGGCTGAACAGAAGGAAAAAAGCAAATATTCAATTTTTATCTTTAAACTATTTTTCAACAGTATCAAACCAATATTTTTTAGTTTTTTTCCTTTTTGCATTATTCAGAAATAAGTAAACATGAAAACTGGTTAGGAATTGTATATATAGGAAACTTCATTTTAAAACGGTTCATAACAAGTCAGAAGCATGTGAAAACAGAAGTTTGGCAGGGTAGCCCAGAAAGCCTCAACAACTGTGATCATTTACCAGAAAATCTGAAATAACAGAATTAGTTCCATGCAGTCCATATAAACCCCAGAAAAATCTGGATCTCTTTGAAAAAATAATCACCATAAACCTGAAAATTTAATGAAAATGTTCACCCTTGTCTCGGTGGTTACTGTAGAAGTCAGTGTAAAACTAAGGTTTGTAAATTAATTTTGAGAGTTTCAGGGAAAGCAAACATGAGGAGAAGCCACCAACACAGACACATGGCTCTCTGAGACCCACACCAATAGGAAATGATAGTCAATTTTCAAGCAGAATATTATCGGGATGTCTAACAATTACCAAACAATCACTGAGTGCCCAACCTACTCTTAAAATTTGAATTAGATATGCCAAAAACTGAGAGAGAATTCCAGGCCTCCATATCTCCACACTTTTGAATCAATAGAACCTTCTTGAATCCAACCCTGTGTAATGGCAAGGATCTGAGCATTCGACATTATTACTGTACTGTAGCTCATTTAATGCTGCAACTATACTTCATTTAATGCTGTGCTGGCTTCTCTTGCATTTTCCTCATATAAAAGTTAAGTATCCACTACAAAAATGAATCATCTAAACTCCAGGTAAAAGCTATCACAGTATGAAAGTAGAGATCATGCTGTGAAAATGATATCAAATGTTATATAAAAAGAGCTATCCTATTGAAAGTGTTTGTGGTTTGTAGTTTACCTCCTGTTAGCAGCTCTCTCTGTATTGATTTCAAAAACCTGTTCAGAAAGCTAAATTCAGAATTTTTATAAAAGTATTTGAAGACTGCAGCCTGTTAACAACTTTTCATAAGTGAAGAAGCAATATATATTAAGCCCATGTACACCCAAATTAAATTATAAGAACATTAGGGTTGCAAAGCAAAGCAGTCAGAAGTTTCAGGTGCCATAATTAAGATCCTCTGCACTACCTTAACTCAGCCCCCAGCCTCCACATGTCCATGATGACACTGTCTGACTGCACAGCTCTTGCCCAGTGGATCTCAAACAATCCATACCAAACTCACACTCTCAATTTGTCCTCATCAGTAGAAGACTCCCTGCATATCCCTCTTCAGTCCGAGACCAGGAGAAAAGACAGAAATAAGGCAAGGAACTAAAGCAGTGAAGGGTCACCGGGTTGACTCTGCAGTTCTACCCTAGCAGATTATAGCTGGTCTCCAGCACTGAAGGCAAGCTCACCTCATAGCATTCATTATTTGTGGTATCTTTGTGTGTCCTGAGAAAGAGGTGTCATAGGACACTCCGTGCCCATCAGCTGCATTCTGGAGTCAGGGCAGCCTGGTTTGAACGCGTGCCATGACCTACACCATGGAGAGCCAGTTAAACATCAGCCCCTGCTACATCACACTCAACCACCCTGCATCCCTTTTTTGCACATGTGGGAGCAGAGAGCCTTACCACACATCTTGGATCGAGTCCATTTCGAAAATAAACATTATTGTTTTCAAAACAGACAGCAATGAAAAACCCACAAGGAAATCGGTGATTCTGTGTTGGTCTTGAGCAGTCTGCAGTAAGGCAGGCCTGGGACTACCCGTGCAACAGAGAGAATAAAACAACTTAAAGCTGCACTCATTCAGCAATCACCTTCTACTTAGTGCACAGAAAAATGCAGGGGTCCATGGGAAAAGCAGTGTGTGACCAGGTAATTAGAGACACTATCAAAATGTATACACACAAGGGGGCCCAATTAAGGCTTCATGGACAGCATTATTCTTTTTCCTTTTCCTTTTTTTCTTATAGTGCTTGGTTTTATTGCAACATTCATGGTTTTGTACCCTTTTATCTATAATTTCATAGGTTGCTTTAAAAAAATACAGAAAGGGAGAGAAAAGAAAGCCTGACAAAATCTATTGTATGGAATGGCAGTGATACTGAAACACAGGGCTGGCACTTCATGGTCCACAGCAGAGGCTTTGGCCACGTGAGTGGAAGAAGCAACGGTAGAGTCCGCACGTGGAGCAGACTGAAGGGAAGCTGAGCCGGGATGCATGCGGCTTTCCCAGGAAATTCTGCAGCACAGGAAGGCAGGGCACCATGTATCTTGGCTCTGCCTCTCAGGTCTGTCCTTGGTGGTCTTCTGCTGCTTTCTACTGCAAGTACTTCTCTCTCACGTTCTTCCCCCCACTCCCAATCCTCGCCTTGCACAAATGCAACCCCTAAATTCCTCCAGTCCGAGTTTCCCATTCTAACCTTCTGCTTAGTGCTGTATTCTATGGCTTGTTCAGATTCACCCAGTATATATTCCTCTTCTTATGCCTATTTGTTAGTCCCAGCCTCCCTCCTATGCATTACCCTCAGGTTTTCGATTCTACCTCTTCTCTTTCTGCCTCCTATCCCAACCTATATCCACACTTCCAGTTTTTCTGCCATCTCTTATGTCAGTGGCAGCACCCCTACTTCCACATGAGTTTGTTCTTGCTGCCTTTAAGGTCCCATCCCAGACAAGTCCTTTTACAGCTCCTCAGCTCAGGAGGGTTTCCTCCACCTCAGTCTGAGCAGCTGTAAAAAGAGAACCTCAAAAGCCCAAGATCATGTCCTCCCTTTCAGCCTTCATGGTCTGCACTGTACTTGGAACCAGGAGTGGAATTCCCCACCTCAACATCCCCAGCAACAAGTGCTGCGCTGCTCTGGGTCAGCATATGCTTGAACTTCCAATGCTTGACACCAAAATAGCCCAAAATTTTATGACAAGTGATCCGTGACAAGCTTTTGCTCAACACCTGTAATGTCGTGCTTGGTGTGTGCTGTATAGACAGTAATTTCAAGGAATTCAGATACCAAGTCTCTACTGAACAAGTGAAAAATCAGATTTTTCAGTGTTTACCCTAATGGATTTTCACTGGAACAGCAAAAGATAATGATCCAACAAAACGTTTAGATTGAGGCTGAAGAATAGCATGATGGAGATGATCAAACGTATAAGAACACGCAAAATTTACTTTGCCTTCTTTTTTTTCTGAAAAGAATAGGTTTGTTTTTTTTTTCATTTCAAACAGAAAGAAGTGGGCTGAGGCAGGCATCCAAAATAGAAAATTTCAGCACAGACAGTGCTGAAATAAGTAACTCTAAGTAATGTTTTAAAATAGGTCACTTGTGACATTAACTGTTATGCTATTAGCTGCTTTTATGGTACTTATAAAGGGAGAGAGAAGAGCTTTTACATGCAGTATAGACTTACAGAAGAAAAAAGTGAAACACCCAAGCAAGAATTTGACATGATTTTGTCCTGGTCTGAGACCCATATGCTTCATCACATCAATCCAATAGGCTGGTCAATGCTCAGTATACCAACTTAAAATAAGCTAAGTACCACCTTTGACTTGCATTGTGAAAAAAATTATTTAACTCCTAAGTAGTAACGGCCACTGGATGTGGATGCTTGACATAAATATGAATAAATTGTAGTTAGTGAACTAAAAAAACAGGTTTCTTCTCTAGATACAATGTGGTCTTTGTCAAATAAGGAGGGGAAAAAGCTGCAGCTAAATACCAGAAATTTTGTATATACCAAATGCATATATACCAAATGCCCGAGAAACAGGCACCTCTTTTCTCCCAAGGTCTACCTACACAAACTGGGTGAGTCTTTTCCCAGTGTATCAATTCTTTCTGCTTCTTCCCTACCCAACAAGATCCCATAACTATCCAGGGAAGCTATCTCCAGTGAGCTCTCTGCTCCTTTGAGACGCTGTGATCCAGACAGCAGCTCCATGGTTACACAATTGGACCTGGGAATCACTACTCCTTCTTACCTTGCTGCTTTAGCAGGCCACTAGAGAGACAAGTGCTTAATGACAAAGGAGAGAGTTATTAATTTTCACTACAGTAGCTTACAGAGCTGACATAATGTCCAAATATTGCATATATTACATAGCCAGTGTTCTGAACATTACCTGGACTGGACAAAGTCATATGCAGAAATGTCTGGAGCACTGGCAGGGTATACACACAAACACCAAATGCATGCCTACAACACTTACTCCATTCTCCAAAATGACTACTTTTTAAGGACAGCTATTAGGAGTCTGCCTTGCTTGAAGAAAACAGACATCACACCCTTGAAAGGCCAGTATTTATTTATGTACACAGCTATGCACTGACAATCACTTCTCTGCTCCTTCCACACCAAAATATCTCTGCTGCTTCAGATATTTTTACTTTTAGCTTTTGAGTAGTACTTCAAGGTTTTACATAAAGAACAGTTGGCATCTTACCTTCTCTGCTCCTCTGAAGAAGTTGTCCCCCAAAGTATTCTTCAAGCATGCCTAGTATCTCCTGAAAATAACATTCCCTAGTAAATAGAGAACACAGGGATATAAATTCATCCCCAAAAGCCAGAAATCAAATGAGCAAGGATTCAAAGAGCAGAAAACCTGCAGAGGAATCACTCTGCAAAAAGAGTGTCATCCATGGAGGTGGAAGGCTGTGTGCTGAGCTGCTGTGATTCAGTGCTCCATATGAACCACGAATTTCCAAAGGAAATCACATCTACACAAGAACTCGATAGAGAAACATTCACAGACACAAGGTTTGCTACAAGGATAACTCAGCTGAGAATCAGCAGGGGTTCTTTCCCACTCTGCAATCAGTGCACTTGTTAGTCTCTGACATCCCTGCAGCAATCCATGGCCTGTGTGCCTGAAGGATCCAGCAGGATGGAGGGAAGGAGGATGAGCACCACAGCACCAGGTAACAGGTGCTGAGGGAAATCCTGTGTTATCCCAGTAGCTACTAAGTGGAGCTACTAAGTAAGAAAGGTAAAGGAAACTTTTGGGTTGATTCTTAAAAAGGAAAATGGAAAGTGTCGAAGTAATAGCTCTGGTTGTCCATTTCTATACTGGAATGTCCTCATCTTGATCTACTTGATAAACAGTTGAATGATTTTTCTCTTACAAGGAGTCATTTTATTCCACTTGTTTCCCAATCTTGTGTCCCGTATGTGCCCCACAGAATGTTCCTACAAGTGCATGGCCAGGAACATCCCTGTCACGAGACCTTGACTACAGCTGAACCTCTGGAGGAGAAGTCTCTGGAAAGCAGTTGGGAATGTTGACTGGAATGTCAGGAGATGAAGTGTTAACTCAAACAGTGGAATCACTGCTTAGCCACTGATGTGCTGAAAATGTCACAATGCTTTCTGATCAGAAGTAGGAACTGCTACATCCAGGGTTTAGACTGAGTTTGTCCCTGGCTGTCACTGTGAAATAATTGAATGGAGCGTCCAAAGAATCCCTTTTGTTCATCTAATCCTTTTTGTTTCAAGCTAATAAAAGGAGAACCAGTATCAATATATTACATACAGTGAGATCACACAGATTGCTCTCTGTCACTCCCAATGCCAAAAGCACTGTCATCCAAGCCCAGTGTCAAGGAGAGAGCTCTACCACGGCTAAACTTCAGTCCTGGTAATGCCAGGGTAAAACAACCTAAATCCAGGTGCTGTGAGAGTGGGCTCTCACAGTTTCTCTAGCAGCAGCATGAAGATTCCTTCCCTTGCTCCCCACACAGCCAGGGGACTGTAATTACCGTGCACATGATATATTTGTTATAGATAGAGCAGCCAATCAAATGGATATAAAAGGGAATTTATTGATTACAAAATAATTTCGGAAAAAGCCACAATCAAACGAACCGAAATGTCGAGCCTAGGAAATCGACACTGGTGAACAGAGAGTCACGTCTCTCTCACCAACCCCCCTCTGTCCACATTTTGCCTTTAGGCCTTCCAGTTCTTATACTCTGTAGATAGCCCCAGGCTTGGGCTTACAGTGGAAACAATGTCCTTCTTGTGGTGTAGATGTATTCATGGTGGGCAAATATTGGTCTCCGGTCTCGCTGAAAGGATTCCTCAGAAGGGATGCCTATCTTGATTTGTGTTCCAAGAAATCTTCCATGAAGGCCAACTCCACTCGTTGATGGGTTTACGTTTATCGGCTGGGCATGGCCATCTCCTGAGATCGTGGCTCTCCACCTAGTCTTCAGATGTAAATGAAGGTTTCCCCACAGAGTTTCAAGATCTCCCCTTTGAAACAGCTTTTAGTTATAACTTACATGAGACAGATTTCAACTGGGTTATTTTATATACTGTATAAACAGCTTAGCACGAAATATTCTTGTATACATATATAACACATTCAACAGGGATTTTTTTACCATGTCCTCAACTTAAGGTTGCTTTTTAAAGCTATTTGAAAACTCCACTTTTGCAGAAAATGTTCTCTCTCCAGTGCCATTTCTCAGACTCAGCATGTCCCAGTAATCTATGATCTAACGTAGTAGTTCCACACTACCATAAGATGTTTGATTCTTTTGTCTGAACATCAAAGAACTTGGAAACTTGGAGCTGTTGCCTCCGTCCCCCCAGCCATCACTGACACCGTGGAAGTCACCACTGTCTTACCACAGCCCCAAGGTCTGTATGTAGAGCATTGTTAACAATGCCCTCAGCACCAGAGCAGACCCCGTCTCTTGTACAGAACAGAGCAAAGACCTCACAGAAGGTCATAAGCCTCTTGTATTTACAGGGAAGTGGGTTTTAAAGGAATTGCATTTATCTAATGTAGGGGACGCAGTACACAGGGTGAGGCTGGAATTCATGCATGGTGAGGACACTTAGAAACACCTTATTCAGGTACATTGAAAGGAAGGAGCAATAAGCAGAGTCACATATGGGCCTAGCCCACAGCACAAGGAAATCAGCAAGTGCTCAAAGTTTATTGCCCAGTTAAGACAACATCAGCGATGGTGGTCATTACCTCTTCTCAGGAATGAGCTGGAAAGATATCTCCTTCTACCACAGTCAGTAGAAAGATGAGCCTGACTCAGCATTAAGGATCAAATTAAGGTAGGCTATTCCATCAGAAACTCAGATGGAATCTTTTGAGATTTCCATATGCACTAGCCCATGACAAAGCACTAAGGTCAGTTAGCCAGAGCATCTGCAGTGCATGTCAAAGGACAGAAATGCAAAATACATGAACTCTCCTTATTCCCATTTAAGGTGGCAACATGAAGGGAGTTCATTAAATACTTTGCTGAACATATTTCCAAATTTGGGGGTTGGACTTGACTGTAATGCACAAAAATGTTTTCCTGCAATTATGCAGTGCTCCAATAATACCATAACATTTATAAAAGCCCTAACTAGAACTACTAGGATAGTTCATTGAAACTATTGTTTCTTCAAAGCTATTGCAGCACAAACTTCCACTGATTAATTGCACAGATCAAGACTTTTGACTTTTAAGATCTTTCCCAAACAGTGCCCTGCAGTACCTCCATCAGTTCCACAAGACATTAGCAATTTGGTTCCTGAAAGATGGTGAAGTTAAAGGCTTCTTTCATCAAGATCAGTTAAAATTAAGCCATGTGGTTCCCAAGCATTAAAAAAAAATTAAAAGATATATTTCTCAATAGAGCTTTGTAATCTTTTCAAATACTAGAAGGTCACTCATGTTTTCAAGGCCGTTTAGCAAGGTCAGGTTGTAATGAGCTGCAACTACTTTATTTGTGATTTGTGGCTCTGAGGGATTAATTGTCCCCACTCTGTCTCATCCACAATCTAAGGCTGAATTGTCAAAATGATCCATGGCTTTCGTCCCCAGGCCCATGGTTTCATTATTAAGGTGCGTTCTAATCGATAGTAGCATTTTTAACATTTTGCCCCTTACGTTTTATCAATCCTTATTATCTAATGACCAATACTGAACTGGCACAAGGTTTTTCAGAAAAACACTGACAGATTACAACAGGCAGTCACATGCATTTGTAATTAGACTTCATTACCATTATAAGTGCTGAATGGGAGCTGAATAGAAAGGCAGGAGGAATGCACCCAGTTCACAGAGCTCATCCCATTTCTTAGAGCCCCTGCATGAATATGTTTTAATTTATTAATAGATAAAAAATAACCTCAACAACAAAGAAGAAAAATTTGGCATCTTTTTCAGGTTAATGTGTTCAATTTATTGCACACCACTGGCCTAAGTGGCATCAGAAGCTTGGAGAACTAGCCAGCCATCTAGAAAGTTATGAAGTTTTCTTTTGACAGACAAAATACCCACTGCAAAACATAGCAAGTCTGTTACATGTCACATTCTTAAATTCGATTATTTGAAGTACTTTGATTCTTTGTCACAGTTTAATCTGTTCTCACACTGATGAAGCAAATAAGAATGTTAATTTTCTTCTCCTCTGCTGGAAACCAGAACTATGACAGTTAATACTGCAACTCCTTATCTAAAATCAAGACTTGTTTAGAAAGAAAGCTGAGGGGACAGATTCTCAGATGGCATAAACTGGCTTAGTTCCACTGAAGTCAATGGAAATACACTCATTTACGTGTGCTGAACATCTGGCCCAATAGTGATCATTAATAGAATATTGCCCAAGAGCAACATTTTCCAAGCTACAGAAAAGCTGAAATAGTTATTTTAAATTCCATAGAGTTCATTCTCCCTCCTTTTCTATGAGAGAGTCCTGGACTGACTAATGAAATGGTGTGCTCTGGCCTCCTGGCTTTCTTAATCAGGGAATGTGGCCTCCTTCCCAACCTGACCTTGTCAGAGCAAGCAGCTTCCCTCTCTGGACATAATATAAAACTGCAGGCTACACACAAACACATACAAGAGTTCCATTAGGAACAAAATGGGACACTTAGCATTTCACTGACAAATACAGAACATGCAGTGATTTAGAACTTCAGCTAAATATGGTATAACTTAAGAAAAAGAAAAATCAAAAATTAATTTTCTAAACAAAGTCTGAATGACATACTAGTTTGTCAATTTTGAAAACATAAAATTATTGCTGACTTCAGTAAGCCTAGAATATTCTTTCTGAAGTCTTCAAATTTGGTAAATTTTGTGAGAGTCTGGTCTGTTTGCTTTCTGATTCTGATAATTTCTAATCCTGATGATCGTTTTGGAGCCTATTATTCTATTTTCTTTCTCAAAAGAACTTTTAGAGGTGGTTGGAAAGAAAAACTCCTAAGCACACTGTCCACACACACTGAAAATATATGAATGGCTGTCATGATTGCTTGACTTCACAAACTAGAAACATTTTTATTCACTTATGTAACCTAAGCAAGATTTTCTGCTTTGCAGGAAAGGCCATAGAGCCATTTCAGTGCTAAGATTATCTACACCCCACCACCTCAGCTGTGTGCTGAGGTGCCAGGGCCTCTCCAATGACACTGAAAGTTTTACAACTCACACTGTGCTTATGGATGAGGGAATTGATCCTTCCTTATTACAAACAGCAAAGGTGGTCAAGAGCTCTACCCAGCACTAGATTATATTTGTCAGTTAGACAACAGCTAGAGGTCATTAAATGTCTAAAACTTCTATTTTGAAAGGATTTACTGCTCTTCCCAGCCAACACCTTGTTTCTGTTCTGTATTGACACTGTTTGCCCATTTCCATTTCTCTAATTATACTCCTATTATATTCCTATTTGTGGTGGTTTTTAAGAAGTTTAGTAGGATCCACAGTACAGGAAGTGTCTAATACGTCTGCGTGTACACACCAAGGAGATAAAGGGAGGTTTTCAGGAACTGACCTTCCCTTTCCGTTTCTGGCCGTGATCAGGTAACAGCGGAGCCGTGGCCTGGCCCGGGCAGGCTGGGCCTCCGCCCCGCGGCCCCTCTGCCTTTTGTGAGGGAGAGGTGGCTGGGCCGGGCCGGGATGGCAGGGGGCCCCCCTCTCTCCCTTTTCCCAGCTGGGGAAGGGGCAGAGGGGGAACGGAGCTCGGCTGGGATGACATCCGAGCTGGCCGAGATGGCAGAGGGCCGGTTTTCCCCCCCCCCTTTTTTTCCTCTCTCCGCTACCGGCATAGGTGGGGGGGAAGGAGAAGAAGGTGTTTGAGGAGACCATTCAGCTTTGAAATGTAACACCAGAAGCTGGAGGCTGCTGAGAAACTAAGACAAGTTAACCCTTTCCTTTCCTCCGATGGACACTGA